>CAKNXH010068547.1:0-10966 GCA_932178445.1 Andricus quercusramuli
CGGAATTCATTAAATTCACGGAATTCGTGGAACTAATTAAATTCACCAAATTCAAGTAATTCATGAAATTTAGGGAATTCATGAGTGTCACGGAATTCATGAAATTCACGGAATTCATGGAATTCACAAAATTCACTTAATTCAGGGAATTCATGGAAATCATGGAATTCACAGAATTCACTTAATTTATGGAATTTATGAAATTCACGGAACTGATGCAATTCACGGAATTCAAGGAAATCATGAAATTGACGGGATTCATGGAATTGACGGAATTCTTGGAATTGATGGAATTCTGGGGATCGATAGAATTCATGGAATTCACGCAATTCCTGGAATTCAGGGAATTCATGGAATTCACGCAATTCATGGAATGCATACAATTCATGGAATTCAGAGAATTCCTGGAATTCCCGAGATTCACTGAATTCACAGAATTTACGAAATTTGCGGAATTCATGAAATTCATGGAATTCACTGAATTCGTAGAATTCACCGAATTCATGGAATTCACGGAATTCATGGAACTCATGGAATTCATGAAATTCATAAAGTTCATGGAATTCGCGGATTTCATGAAATGGTATAAATGGAATTTATGTAAGTTACGGCATTCATGGAATTGACAGAATTCATGAAATTCACGTAATTCATGAAATTCGTCGAATTCACGAAATACTAGGAATTCATGGAATTCACGAAATTCTAGGAATTCATTAAATTCACAAAATCATTGAATTCACGGAACTCATTGAATTCACGGAATTCATGGAATTCATAAAATTCACAGAATTCAGGAAATTCATGGAATTCGCGGAATTCGCTTTAATTCGTGGAATTCACGAAATTCACTAAATTTAAGGAATTCAATCAATTCACGGAATTCATGATATTCACGCAAATCGTGAAATTCATAGGATTGACAGAATTCACATAAATGACGCAGTTTATGTGATTCATGAAATTCATAGAATTTAACGAATTCATGGAACTCACGTAATTGACGGAGTTGATGGAATTCACGCAAATCATGAAATTCATAAGATTCACAGAATTCATGTGATTGACGGAGTTCATGCAATTCACGCAATGCATGGAATTCCCGAAATTCACGGAATTCATGGAATTCACGAAATTTGCGGAATTCATAAAATTAATGGAATTCACCGAATTAATAGAATTCACAAGGAACATTCCACCTAGAAACACTACCCGAATCGGGTAGCGTCACGTCTACCCCAAATAAAGGGAAATGGCTCAATGGTATACATACATACACCGAATTCATGGAATTCGCGGAATTCATGGAATTCAAGGAAATCATGGAATTCACAGAATTCACTTAATTTATGGAATTCATAAAATTCAAGGAATTCATGGAATTTTTGAAACTAACGGAAGTCACTATATGTTTGGAATTCACGGAAATCATGTAAGTTACGGCACTCATGGAATTGACAGAATTCATGAAATTCACGGAATTGATGCAATTCACGGAATTCGAGGAAATCATGAAATTCACGGAATTCATGAAATTGACGGAATTCTTGAAATTGATAGAATTCATGGAATTCACGCAATTCATGTAATTTACGAAATTCACTGAATACATGGAATTCAGGAAATTTACAGTGTTGGGCGCGGTTAGTACTTGGATGGGTGACCACTCGGGAATACTACTACTGTTACATCCCGAAATTTTACAAAAATTCGATTTAACGCCTAGCTAGGCGCAACCCACCTTACTTTACGACTGTCAGGCTAATTCCATTAACTACAAGCCATAGCGTTACCGATCTACTCTGAGTTCAAACCTAGGAATGGTAACTGCACTGCGGTCGGTAAGAATGAGACCACAAGATACTTAAAGTATTACCATGACGAGATAAGAAATCAGAGAACACCGATAACTTAGCATATGTTCGGTTAATACGAGATTGTAATTACAGACTCTACCGTTATAAAATAATTAAGTATATTTAATAACATACGAATGTATGCATATTCCTAATAATCCAATAGCAAAGTTAGAACTAATTATATGGAACATGGATACACGCGTACGTCTAAATGAAGGTAATAATTTATCGACATATTGTCATATTACTGTTACTGCTAAAGTATAAACCACCTAGTGGAGAAACATGCGTATAGTCAGACAAGACGGTAACCGAAAGTGTCTGATTAAACGCATTGCACATAATGAAGTTAGTAAGTAGTAGAATTCATATTCTTGAAAAGTCAAGAGTCGAGATGCACGACCGCTGTCCACGGTTGCTGACGATAGCATAAATCATTCAACGTTTAATAGTATTAGTTACCCACTAGCATCGCTCACAAACATTGAGCGGAACTAGATACGAGTAATATTATTAATAAGAACGTGCCGATTTCAAAAGTTAGAAACGTGCCGATTTCAAAAGTTGGAAACGTGCTGATTTCAAAAGTTCGATCGCCCTATCCCTAGCATGGAGAAACCATCATATATAAACCCCAGATACATCCTTGTCAATTGTCTTACGGTCTCGGCAGTCATACTGTTCACTTCGATCTACGATTAACGAATCGCTTTGACAAAGTCGCGGCTTCTAACTCACTGTGACCGAAGAAACACT
The DNA here is from genome assembly GCA_932178445.1 of Andricus quercusramuli. NCBI lineage: Eukaryota > Metazoa > Arthropoda > Insecta > Hymenoptera > Cynipidae > Andricus > Andricus quercusramuli. The sequence goes on from CAKNXH010068547.1 coordinate 2,616, forward strand.
TTGAATAAGTCAAGTACTTTCAAGTTCAACTCAAAATAGTCAACGTGTTCGAGTCCCGAACTAAGTCCCCTCGGCTGAGACTTTCGGTCGTTGTAGAGAATCTTTCCGAATAAAGTCCGCGGTGTTAACATTCGTGAAAGGACTCAATATTGAATTACTTTTAAGTACATTCAAAGTCTCATCCGGTAAAACTCCGTCGGTGTTTTACAAACAATAAGGAGATACAACCGACAAAGCAACTCACTCTCTTGCCCTTTCAAGCATCGAAAGGTATATGTAAGTCTTAAACATGTAACTCTCTCTTTTCCTATTTTCTATACTACCCTCGCCTATTGCTTGGGACGTGACAGCTGATTTGGTGGCCGCGGTGGGATTGTCACTTCCGTTTAAATTCAGTGTTTCCATTGACAAATTTAAGTTCAGTGTATTTTTAAGATAGCTATTTCATCGGCACTCGGGAGTATAAGTCCTTCTTAGATACGTTGCAAGGTCACCTTCGGGGCAAGGCAAAGTTCGAAGTGCATGATAGGCGTTGGTATACTTCGCGTGCTCGCAAGCTCTGCCATCGTTAATAATCCTACGAAATACCCTCCTTGTACTCCTTGTACTCCTTGTAGCAGGATTGTACAAGTGAAGGGTTTAAATCAACGTCATCGAAAATCAACATTCGAAAATCGCGTTTTAAATCATTCCGCGAACTAACATCATTTTAAAACGAATTTTAGCTCAAAAAAACTTAAGTCTGCAATTTCCAAAGCCTAACTAAACCACAACCGTGTGGGAAGCCCATCTAAAATGAATCAAGGGGCGAGAAAATTAATTAACTTGAAACGTCGAACCTTTCCGAAATTTCAAACCATCCAAATAATTTAAAGATATAACTCTTATAGTTTTTAAGTATTTATGAGCCTGTACTTGACCCTAAACTGGTCAACCATATTTCGATTTAAGTGAAAAAAGTAACAAAAGGGTGTGAATTAATTGTCTCGAAAAATGTAAATCTTCTCAATTTTGAACCCTTTTAACACTCATTACTTTAAAAGTGCAAATTAATACAATTTTAGAGACAACTTAAAACTGTGGTGTAAAAATTACAGTTGTCAAAAAGGTAGATTACAATTCTCAACATCTTTAATTGCCTTTTATTCCAAAACAAGTTGAATCCCTTGTTGGAATCTCTCTTTTACGGATTGATCACCCGTTTAATGGAAATTCTACAATAGATTCACTCATTACAGATTCAGTCAATTTTAACAACTAGAAGTTAAAATTAAAACTTCATTCCTTCAAACAGAAGTTCTAGCTACAACATATTTCCAAAATTTTCTTTTAAAGTCAGTGTCTTAAGCAATCACACGCGATTCTGAAATTATAATTCACATCATTAATTTATCCAGTCTATGCCAACTCAAGCTGTCGTTGCAGAGCTAGATGCAACCAGAGACATCGAATCTATACAGTCGAAATGTTTCTTTTCGTTCTCAAACGAAGAGTAAATGTCTAACCTTTACTGATTTTTCTACTGAACCACGAGAGCGGTCGCGCGCCAGTGATGGGTACGCGTTACGATCAGACCGTTCACTTACACTGCAGCGACACTTTCAAGCACTCGCGGTTAATAGAATTTGCAGTATTTGATTAAAGTAATCTATCAAGGTCAATCATGTATTTAAAAGAAGGGATACACTTTTACGAATAAAAGCATTCCTCGAGCAATCTCGCAAACAAATTCATTCAAGTTCTTCTATTCGTTCCTTGTCTTAGCGCAACTGTCTAACATTTATCGCTTTTCTACTGAATGCGCGATCATAGTCAGGCAGTTCGCTTGTATTGTAACGAATATCTGAGTGAATGCAATTATAACATCACACCCCACAACAGAACAAATTTCTAGAATTGCTTCATGAATTAAATATATTCACAGTTATTGAGCTATCTCAACTCATTGCCATCACCCGTTTTAAAATAAATTGTATAATAAGTTCATCACAACTTTTACAAAATGCCTGACGATCCTAATTAAACACAATTTACTGAAGATATCAATCGCACACTCAGTGAGGCCATGATGACATCCATGGCAGAGTGCTTCGCCATACAACAAGGAGTTATAAATATCCCTACCTTTGACGGAAAAAACATGTCCGTTAGAGTTTTTATTCAAGATATTATAAACGGAGCATCATCAGTGCCATCTAATTGTGAAACGCAATATCTTAAAGCGGTTGTAGCTCGGTTAAAGGGTTCGGCCAGGAATAGCATTCACGGAAGAAATTTTACGACCCTTAATGCTTTAATTAAACACCTAAAACAGCGATTCGCACCCCGTAAAATGTACTCATGGTATTTACATGAGATTTCAACAATTAGAATGAATCGAGAGGAAAATGGTAGTGAATTTTTCGATAGACTTATTCTTCTAAAATCAGGAGCTCGAGCGGCTCTTGAAGACAAATATCCGAATGTTGAACAACTCCTAGCCCCGTTAAGAGATTGTGCCCTCGAAGCTTTCAAACGTGGGTTACCAAATAATATATCAAGCTTAGTAGAAGCACGTAACCCTTTGAGTTTAAGCGCAGCTTTAAAAGTCGCGCTCGAGTACGAATCAAGGCAGCAGTTAAATTCTTAATATCCTACAAACCCTTATCATGAATCCAGATATTCTCACCCCAGTTATTTGGATTCACATGATTATAATCCTAGTCATCGGATTCGTTTTTCAACGATTGAACACCCCTATGATGTTTCTTATTCAACACCAAACACAAATTCAGACAAGCAAGAATTTAATAATTATCCGTATAATCAAAATTCTCCACACGAATATCCGTATACAATCATCCCTTATTTTCCAATTGCCCCTTTGCAAACTACAGGATATCCTGATCCATATAACTCACAGGATTCACTCCGTTTTTCAAAAGATACAGAACATTTAAACTAATATCCCGCTTGCCGTACAGACGCAGCGACGAGCACGGAGAACTAGAAGCGTCACACAAACATACAAATCATGAGAACAGACGGACCAATTTAGATCCAAAATTCCATTTAGAATCCCCAGCAATAGAACTTTTATCCCCTAGTTTCAGTAAAGCGAAAGTTTCCTTTTTAATCGATACAGGAGCCGATATTAATATTATAAAATTAAACTCGTTAGACGAAGAATTATTAGTAAACGAAGATGAATCTATAGACATAACAGAATTAACTCAAGGAAGAATTCCACTATAGGCACAGTAAAGCTAGCCATAGAAAATTCCTTGGTAATCTTTCACGTAGTCTCTCCAGATTTTCCTCTACACACAGAAGGAATTCTAGGAAGAGAATACCTTAGACAAGAAAAGGTCAAAATATCATTTTGGCATAATCATATAGTTCTTCATTCGAACCCATCAAAACCTATCCCATTTATTGATAAAGAGTCCAAAATTTCGCAGGATCAGATAATCGATTATAAAGGAATGAATTTAAAACAAAAATGCAATATGAAAACGGTAGATGAACTTGAACTAGATAGCGAAACGATAGTCGATCAAAGAATGAACTCAATTATAAATCAGACTGAAAATGAACTAAATGAACTCGAGGTTAAGGGAGTTTTTAAAATGTTTGAAGGGGAATTCCTCGGTTCTCAAGTAAAATCCCCTTCAAGCATTTTGAAAATTCCTTTAACCCCCAAGCCTACAACTCAATCACGGGGTTTAGCTGGAGCTTTAGCTAAATTAAGAACTCTGAGTACAGTAGTCGAATACAAGCCTCGACATGCATCTTCGCTGCAAGCTGAGTATGAGTTAGGTGCCAAGCGTAGCTGTTTCAACAAGTAACGAGGGGAGAATTTAAAGATAGGCATACGAAACCTAGACGAAAGACGATCCCAGAAAACTTCACGACGAGTAGGCTAAAAATATGGCACCGTTAACATCCTTACAATTGATTAATACATCTTTCATTTGTAGAAGAAGCAACAACATCAACGTTTGCCTAAGGAAATGCTTCATTGGTAAAAATGTATCAACTCCCTCTCTCTATAACTCTACATACAAATATTTCACCTAAATTAGAGATCTTTCAGACTAGACAGTTGTCTCCTTGATATTAGAATAACTAAAGGAAGATTGAATGGATTACTCTGAATCAATCTATTTAGATTATTACATTTTCCAAAAATTTAAAAAACTATGTACTTTTAAAACCGCTAAAATTTGAAATATCCTTTTTACAAAATTTTAAATAAAATAATTTTTCCGACAAATCAATTGATTCAAAGGTTCTCTCATTGATTCGTAGAATCTAATTCCTGGAAACAAACAAATGAATCAAGTTGGACCTTTTGAGTTCAAAGAAGTTAATATTTTTTCAGGAGTTCGAATCTTCGAGTTAATTAAAGACATGTGTCTGATGTAAATAAAAGATCACTACTTTAGATGAATATGTTCCTAATACTGAACAATGGGACTCAAGGAACACTGTTGAAAAATAGTATTGATTCCAAAACACCGATGCATATTAAAACTAATGCCCCAGGTCTATGAAATCGATATGAAGAACATGTTATCTAAATCCAATATAAAATTATAATAACCAGTCAGATGATTCCATGTTAAACGAACTTTAAATAAGTCTAGTAACAAATTCGATTTTCAAAATTAAACGGATTGACTTGGTCCAAATTGTTTTGTGTGTGGAACAAAAACTAACTATAGCAATTTTGAAGTCAAGCGCGAAAACGAGTAAAATTCAATCCAAGTTGGTACTGATAAGTATACTAGCTGAATCCTTTCGAAGTTTCTCAAGGCAAACCACATGTTAATTGAAGAAAAGAGATCACAATCTCCAAATCGAAATATTCACTTTAGTCTTAACATCATCAAATTTTAGTACGATCACCCCGAAAAAAAAATTTTGGACCAAGAAAACTGTTTTCTTGGACATACATGAAAATTTTGTTTCAACCAAATCTTTGGTTATCCTTACGATAACCTCATTTTGTGGTTGAAACAACAACAAAAATTTCAGTTCAGCCAAATAGTTTTTGAGTGTTTGTATACACTCAGACACACTTGCATAAAAACAAGAGTAGTGAACAAATTCCGAATTAAACAAAATATCAAAAATTGGATAGCAATAGCAAATGCTGTTAATCAGATTCTGGAATGTACAACAATCACATGTGATCAAGCAAGATTTATGAAATTTCCTATTTTTCCTAATCCCTATACCCAATCAGTTGCAAAGTTCTTAAGAAAAACAGAGAAGTAATCAACCGTTCAACTGTTCAAGTGACAAGGTGTCTACACCGTACAGGTCACACCTTTGTTTCGATGTCCATCAAAGCAAGAACATTATCATCGACGACGAGAAACGATTCTAAGGAGGGAGGACGGAAAATAAAATTCAAAAATTTCCCAGTCAAAATGTTTCAATAGACGTGAAGAAACCAATAAATGGAACCGGAACATGACATCAACATAGCATCATGCTGCATCATCCTAATATTGGACTCCTTGAGGCTGTTTCCACCGGAAGAAGAATCTCCAAAACTATGCAAAGGAACAATACACTTCTAACTTCATATGATGATAGCACCATCTCATCATGGCTGTTCCTCAAATGAAATATAATCCTCTCCTTACAAGATCTCACCGTCTACGGAACACCTACAACACGATAAGAACGTGGCGATAAAAATCCATGTTAACCTCAATAATTCAATTCAAGACCACGCTCGGTAGCAGTAAAAGAAGATGTGTAACTTCAAGTTTTACGGACCAACTGACTCCTTTCCTCAAAATCCAACCATTTCAAAATTCTACCCTTGCAAATTATCATCAATGACAAATTCCATAAGATGGATAAAGATTACATACACATTGTAAAATCTTTAAAAGCAAACTGTTGTTGTTATACAATTACATAACTAGTTATAAAACCACTATTGGAACGTCAATATGATTAATTCTCTAAATCCAGAGTCTAAGGAACATGTTTCAGTAAAGCATAAGAAAACAAAAATTCTATTTGATATGCTCGTGATAAGAAAAGGCATAAGTGGGTAATTTACCTAAGCAATTATGCGACGGATCGAGAAAATTCGTTAAGGTGAAGCTAAGAAAAGAAATGCATTTCCTATAAAATGTAAACTACAAGAAAAGTGACCTCAAAACTACTATAATTAATACCAATAACTAATAAACTCATTAAAACACTAATATAATATTCTATGTTGTCAGATATATAGCCCGCAGTGAGTGAGAAACTAGCCTCAGAAGCGAGACTCCGTCTCCATGACTGGAAGGAACGCCACTATGCCACCTATCGTGAGGAATTTTCGAAAGCCTTTCACCATAACAATTGCGGCATCAGGATACGCAGGAAAACAGCTGACACGCAAATGCTCGAAAACCAAACTTCACATTCATCGAGGACGATGAAAAATTTTAAGAAGGGAGGAGACACAAGGGCACCTTGTTTTTTTCAATTCTAATCATGAAAAACACCAAAATTTCACATAACCAAATTGAAATATTAGCAAACATAAGCCAAATTACGTTAAGTATGACTGACCAAACGCAAACCATAACTACGGAAAGGCTAACAACAGTGTTAGTAGAAAAAAAAACGGTAAGCGTCAGGCGTGACGTAGACATTCAATATGGCCGCCTGCAATAAGTAAAACACTACCGCAACATACAGACTCCGCCCGTAGTACGAGCGAAGCACCCGTAAAAACACCACGGCATGCCGACAAAATGGCGACTGCAGTAGGAGAAACATACGAAGCCACAATGCACACAGTCATCACTCACTATGACCAGCCGCACAAGAAATACAAGCCAACGGAGATAAGGAACCAAGCACCGCCTGGAGAAAGAGAATCGACACACACACAACGAGGAAACGAAGACGCACATGTATGTGTGCATATTATTGCTAAGAGTTCCATTAGAAACAATTATTAGGTTTAAATGATACTATATGGGTATAGATAGCGAAATAAGGACGAAATTCGTGATGTTTAAGAACGTACCGTGAAGTCTCAATATGCGATTTTTCAATCCGAAAAATTAGAAAAGACAATACCATAATACAGGTATTGGAATATTGCCGTAGAAAAATTAAAAGATTATAATAAAATAGAGAAAATAAAAATTAAATAAATAAATAAATAAAAATTTACGCAGGTCCGAGGAATCGAATCCCGGTCGGTGAGCTTCACATTCGAGTGGGTTAACACTAGACTAGTGGAGAAACATGCGTATAGTCAGACAAGACGGTAACCGAAAGTGTCTGATTAAACGCATTACACATAATTAAGTTAGTAAGTAATAGAATTCATATTCTTGAAAGGTCAAGAGTCGAGATGCACGACCGCTGTCCACGGTTGCTGACGATAGCATAAATCATTCAACGTTTAATAGTATTAGTTACCCACTAGCATCGCTCACAAACATTGAGCGGAACTAGATACGAGTAATATTATTAATAAGAACGTGCCGATTTCAAAAGTTCGAAACGTGAAGATTTCAAAAATTGGAAACGTGCTGATTTCAAAAGTTCGATCGCCCTATCCCTAGCATGGAGAAACCATCATATTAAAACCCCAGATACATCCTTGTCAATTGTCTTACGTTCTCGGCAGTCGTACTGTTCACTTCGATCTACGATTAACGAATCGCTTTGACAAAGTCGCGGCTTCTAACTCACTGTGATCGAAGAAACACTTTGAATAAGTCAAGTACTTTCAAGTTCAACTCAAAATAGTTAACGTGTTCGAGTCCCGAACTAAGTCCCCTCGGCTGAGACTTTCGGTCGTTGTAGAGAAACTTTCCAAATAAAGTCCGCGGTGTTAACGTTCGTGAAAGGACTCAATATTGAATTACTTTTAAGTACATTCAAAGTCTCATCCGGTAAAACTCCGTCGGTGTTTTACAAACAATAAGGAGATACAACCGACAAAGCATCCCACTCTCTTGCCCTTTCAAGCATCTAAAGGTATATGTAAGTCTGATTCATGTTACTCTTAACATTATTCTTATTCTTTATAATAAAACAATTATTTAAACAACCATCTCTGAATCATTTGAACACTGTACTCTGACACAGTCCGCGTAGGGCTGATAAGTGACACAGAAACCCACAATCAAATAATTGGTCAGGTCTTACCAGCCTCACATAATCAGCACACTGGTCTCTCTCTTTTCCTATTTTCCATACTACCCTCGCCTATTGCTCGGGACGTGAAACTACTATTCATGGAATTCAGGGAATTCATTAAATTCACGGAATTCATGGAATTCATGAAATTCACAGAATTCACGGAATTCATGGAATCCGCGGAATTCGCTTTA
>CAKNXH010068548.1:0-11092 GCA_932178445.1 Andricus quercusramuli
CGGAATTCATTAAATTCACGGAATTCGTGGAACTAATTAAATTCACCGAATTCAAGTAATTCATGAAATTTAGGGAATTCATGAGTGTCACGGAATTCATGAAATTCACGGAATTCATGGAATTCACAAAATTCACTTAATTCAGGGAATTCATGGAAATCATGGAATTCACAGAATTCACTTAATTTATGGAATTTATGAAATTCACGGAACTGATGCAATTCACGGAATTCAAGGAAATCATGAAATTGACGGGATTCATGGAATTGACGGAATTCTTGGAATTGATGGAATTCTGGGGATCGATAGAATTCATGGAATTCACGCAATTCCTGGAATTCAGGGAATTCATGGAATTCACGCAATTCATGGAATGCATGCAATTCATGGAATTCAGAGAATTCCTGGAATTCCCGAGATTCACTGAATTCACAGAATTTACGAAATTTGCGGAATTCATGAAATTCATGGAATTCACTGAATTCGTAGAATTCACCGAATTCATGGAATTCACGGAATTCATGGAACTCATGGAATTCATGAAATTCATAAAGTTCATGGAATTCGCGGATTTCATGAAATGGTATAAATGGAATTTATGTAAGTTACGGCAATCATGGAATTGACAGAATTCATGAAATTCACGTAATTCATGAAATTCGTCGAATTCACGAAATACTAGGAATTCATGGAATTCACGAAATTCTAGGAATTCATTAAATTCACAAAATCATTGAATTCACGGAACTCATTGAATTCACGGAATTCATGGAATTCACGGAATTCATGGAATTCATAAAATTCACAGAATTCAGGAAATTCATGGAATTCGCGGAATTCGCTTTAATTCGTGGAATTCACGAAATTCACTAAATTTAAGGAATTCAATCAATTCACGGAATTCATGATATTCACGCAAATCGTGAAATTCATAGGATTGACAGAATTCACATAAATGACGCAGTTTATGTGATTCATGAAATTCATAGAATTTAACGAATTAATGGAACTCACGTAATTGACGGAGTTGATGGAATTCACGCAAATCATGAAATTCATAAGATTCACAGAATTCATGTGATTGACGGAGTTCATGCAATTCACGCAATGCATGGAATTCCCGAAATTCACGGAATTCATGGAATTCACGAAATTTGCGGAATTCATAAAATTAATGGAATTCACCGAATTAATAGAATTCACAAGGAACATTCCACCTAGAAACACTACCCGAATCGGGTAGCGTCACGTCTACCCCAAATAAAGGGAAATGGCTCAATGGTATACATACATACACCGAATTCATGGAATTCGCGGAATTCATGGAATTCAAGGAAATCATGGAATTCACAGAATTCACTTAATTTATGGAATTCATAAAATTCAAGGAATTCATGGAATTTTTGAAACTAACGGAAGTCACTATATGTTTGGAATTCACGGAAATCATGTAAGTTACGGCACTCATGGAATTGACAGAATTCATGAAATTCACGGAATTGATGCAATTCACGGAATTCGAGGAAATCATGAAATTCACGGAATTCATGAAATTGACGGAATTCTTGAAATTGATAGAATTCATGGAATTCACGCAATTCATGTAATTTACGAAATTCACTGAATACATGGAATTCAGGAAATTTACAGTGTTGGGCGTGGTTAGTACTTGGATGGGTGACCACTCGGGAATACTACTACTGTTACATCCCGAAATTTTACAAAAATTTGATTTAACGCCTAGCTAGGCGCAACCCACCTTACTTTACGACTGTCAGGCTAATTCCATTAACTACAAGCCATAGCGTTACCGATCTACTCTGAGTTCAAACCTAGGAATGGTAACTGCACTGCGGTCGGTAAGAATGAGACCACAAGATACTTAAAGTATTACCATGACGAGATAAGAAATCAGAGAACACCGATAACTTAGCATATGTTCGGTTAATACGAGATTGTAATTACAGACTCTACCGTTATAAAATAATTAAGTATATTTAATAACATACGAATGTATGCATATTCCTAATAATCCAATAGCAAAGTTAGAACTAATTATATGGAACATGGATACACGCGTACGTCTAAATGAAGGTAATAATTTATCGACATATTGTCATATTACTGTTACTGCTAAAGTATAAACCACCTAGTGGAGAAACATGCGTATAGTCAGACAAGACGGTAACCGAAAGTGTCTGATTAAACGCATTGCACATAATGAAGTTAGTAAGTAGTAGAATTCATATTCTTGAAAAGTCAAGAGTCGAGATGCACGACCGCTGTCCACGGTTGCTGACGATAGCATAAATCATTCAACGTTTAATAGTATTAGTTACCCACTAGCATCGCTCACAAACATTGAGCGGAACTAGATACGAGTAATATTATTAATAAGAACGTGCCGATTTCAAAAGTTAGAAACGTGCCGATTTCAAAAGTTGGAAACGTGCTGATTTCAAAAGTTCGATCGCCCTATCCCTAGCATGGAGAAACCATCATATATAAACCCCAGATACATCCTTGTCAATTGTCTTACGTTCTCGGCAGTCATACTGTTCACTTCGATCTACGATTAACGAATCGCTTTGACAAAGTCGCGGCTTCTAACTCACTGTGACCGAAGAAACACTTTGAATAAGTCAAGTACTTTCAAGTTCAACTCAAAATAGTCAACGTGTTCGAGTCCCGAACTAAGTCCCCTCGGCTGAGACTTTCGGTCGTTGTAGAGAATCTTTCCGAATAAAGTCCGCGGTGTTAACATTCGTGAAAGGACTCAATTTTGAATTACTTTTAAGTACATTCAAAGTCTCATCCGGTAAAACTCCGTCGGTGTTTTACAAACAATAAGGAGATACAACCGACAAAGCAACTCACTCTCTTGCCCTTTCAAGCATCGAAAGGTATATGTAAGTCTTAAACATGTAACTCTCTCTTTTCCTATTTTCTATACTACCCTCGCCTATTGCTTGGGACGTGACAGCTGATTTGGTGGCCGCGGTGGGATTGTCACTTCCGTTTAAATTCAGTGTTTCCATTGACAAATTTAAGTTCAGTGTATTTTTAAGATAGCTATTTCATCGGCACTCGGGAGTATAAGTCCTTCTTAGATACGTTGCAAGGTCACCTTCGGGGCAAGGCAAAGTTCGAAGTGCATGATAGGCGTTGGTATACTTCGCGTGCTCGCAAGCTCTGCCATCGTTAATAATCCTACGAAATACCCTCCTTGTACTCCTTGTACTCCTTGTAGCAGGATTGTACAAGTGAAGGGTTTAAATCAACGTCATCGAAAATCAACATTCGAAAATCGCGTTTTAAATCATTCCGCGAACTAACATCATTTTAAAACGAATTTTAGCTCAAAAAAACTTAAGTCTGCAATTTCCAAAGCCTAACTAAACCACAACCGTGTGGGAAGCCCATCTAAAATGAATCAAGGGGCGAGAAAATTAATTAACTTGAAACGTCGAACCTTTCCGAAATTTCAAACCATCCAAATAATTTAAAGATATAACTCTTATAGTTTTTAAGTATTTATGAGCCTGTACTTGACCCTAAACTGGTCAACCATATTTCGATTTAAGTGAAAAAAGTAACAAAAGGGTGTGAATTAATTGTCTCGAAAAATGTAAATCTTCTCAATTTTGAACCCTTTTAACACTCATTACTTTAAAAGTGCAAATTAATACAATTTTAGAGACAACTTAAAACTGTGGTGTAAAAATTACAGTTGTCAAAAAGGTAGATTACAATTCTCAACATCTTTAATTGCCTTTTATTCCAAAACAAGTTGAATCCCTTGTTGGAATCTCTCTTTTACGGATTGATCACCCGTTTAATGGAAATTCTACAATAGATTCACTCATTACAGATTCAGTCAATTTTAACAACTAGAAGTTAAAATTAAAACTTCATTCCTTCAAACAGAAGTTCTAGCTACAACATATTTCCAAAATTTTCTTTTAAAGTCAGTGTCTTAAGCAATCACACGCGATTCTGAAATTATAATTCACATCATTAATTTATCCAGTCTATGCCAACTCAAGCTGTCGTTGCAGAGCTAGATGCAACCAGAGACATCGAATCTATACAGTCGAAATGTTTCTTTTCGTTCTCAAACGAAGAGTAAATGTCTAACCTTTACTGATTTTTCTACTGAACCACGAGAGCGGTCGCGCGCCAGTGATGGGTACGCGTTACGATCAGACCGTTCACTTACACTGCAGCGACACTTTCAAGCACTCGCGGTTAATAGAATTTGCAGTATTTGATTAAAGTAATCTATCAAGGTCAATCATGTATTTAAAAGAAGGGATACACTTTTACGAATAAAAGCATTCCTCGAGCAATCTCGCAAACAAATTCATTCAAGTTCTTCTATTCGTTCCTTGTCTTAGCGCAACTGTCTAACATTTATCGCTTTTCTACTGAATGCGCGATCATAGTCAGGCAGTTCGCTTGTATTGTAACGAATATCTGAGTGAATGCAATTATAACATCACACCCCACAACAGAACAAATTTCTAGAATTGCTTCATGAATTAAATATATTCACAGTTATTGAGCTATCTCAACTCATTGCCATCACCCGTTTTAAAATAAATTGTATAATAAGTTCATCACAACTTTTACAAAATGCCTGACGATCCTAATTAAACACAATTTACTGAAGATATCAATCGCACACTCAGTGAGGCCATGATGACATCCATGGCAGAGTGCTTCGCCATACAACAAGGAGTTATAAATATCCCTACCTTTGACGGAAAAAACATGTCCGTTAGAGTTTTTATTCAAGATATTATAAACGGAGCATCATCAGTGCCATCTAATTGTGAAACGCAATATCTTAAAGCGGTTGTAGCTCGGTTAAAGGGTTCGGCCAGGAATAGCATTCACGGAAGAAATTTTACGACCCTTAATGCTTTAATTAAACACCTAAAACAGCGATTCGCACCCCGTAAAATGTACTCATGGTATTTACATGAGATTTCAACAATTAGAATGAATCGAGAGGAAAATGGTAGTGAATTTTTCGATAGACTTATTCTTCTAAAATCAGGAGCTCGAGCGGCTCTTGAAGACAAATATCCGAATGTTGAACAACTCCTAGCCCCGTTAAGAGATTGTGCCCTCGAAGCTTTCAAACGTGGGTTACCAAATAATATATCAAGCTTAGTAGAAGCACGTAACCCTTTGAGTTTAAGCGCAGCTTTAAAAGTCGCGCTCGAGTACGAATCAAGGCAGCAGTTAAATTCTTAATATCCTACAAACCCTTATCATGAATCCAGATATTCTCACCCCAGTTATTTGGATTCACATGATTATAATCCTAGTCATCGGATTCGTTTTTCAACGATTGAACACCCCTATGATGTTTCTTATTCAACACCAAACACAAATTCAGACACGCAAGAATTTAATAATTATCCGTATAATCAAAATTCTCCACACGAATATCCGTATACAATCATCCCTTATTTTCCAATTGCCCCTTTGCAAACTACAGGATATCCTGATCCATATAACTCACAGGATTCACTCCGTTTTTCAAAAGATACAGAACATTTAAACTAATATCCCGCTTGCCGTACAGACGCAGCGACGAGCACGGAGAACTAGAAGCGTCACACAAACATACAAATCATGAGAACAGACGGACCAATTTAGATCCAAAATTCCATTTAGAATCCCCAGCAATAGAACTTTTATCCCCTAGTTTCAGTAAAGCGAAAGTTTCCTTTTTAATCGATACAGGAGCCGATATTAATATTATAAAATTAAACTCGTTAGACGAAGAATTATTAGTAAACGAAGATGAATCTATAGACATAACAGAATTAACTCAAGGAAGAATTCCACTATAGGCACAGTAAAGCTAGCCATAGAAAATTCCTTGGTAATCTTTCACGTAGTCTCTCCAGATTTTCCTCTACACACAGAAGGAATTCTAGGAAGAGAATACCTTAGACAAGAAAAGGTCAAAATATCATTTTGGCATAATCATATAGTTCTTCATTCGAACCCATCAAAACCTATCCCATTTATTGATAAAGAGTCCAAAATTTCGCAGGATCAGATAATCGATTATAAAGGAATGAATTTAAAACAAAAATGCAATATGAAAACGGTAGATGAACTTGAACTAGATAGCGAAACGATAGTCGATCAAAGAATGAACTCAATTATAAATCAGACTGAAAATGAACTAAATGAACTCGAGGTTAAGGGAGTTTTTAAAATGTTTGAAGGGGAATTCCTCGGTTCTCAAGTAAAATCCCCTTCAAGCATTTTGAAAATTCCTTTAACCCCCAAGCCTACAACTCAATCACGGGGTTTAGCTGGAGCTTTAGCTAAATTAAGAACTCTGAGGACAGTAGTCGAATACAAGCCTCGACATGCATCTTCGCTGCAAGCTGAGTATGAGTTAGGTGCCAAGCGTAGCTGTTTCAACAAGTAACGAGGGGAGAATTTAAAGATAGGCATACGAAACCTAGACGAAAGACGATCCCAGAAAACTTCACGACGAGTAGGCTAAAAATATGGCACCGTTAACATCCTTACAATTGATTAATACATCTTTCATTTGTAGAAGAAGCAACAACATCAACGTTTGCCTAAGGAAATGCTTCATTGGTAAAAATGTATCAACTCCCTCTCTCTATAACTCTACATACAAATATTTCACCTAAATTAGAGATCTTTCAGACTAGACAGTTGTCTCCTTGATATTAGAATAACTAAAGGAAGATTGAATGGATTACTCTGAATCAATCTATTTAGATTATTACATTTTCCAAAAATTTAAAAAACTATGTACTTTTAAAACCGCTAAAATTTGAAATATCCTTTTTACAAAATTTTAAATAAAATAATTTTTCCGACAAATCAATTGATTCAAAGGTTCTCTCATTGATTCGTAGAATCTAATTCCTGGAAACAAACAAATGAATCAAGTTGGACCTTTTGAGTTCAAAGAAGTTAATATTTTTTCAGGAGTTCGAATCTTCGAGTTAATTAAAGACATGTGTCTGATGTAAATAAAAGATCACTACTTTAGATGAATATGTTCCTAATACTGAACAATGGGACTCAAGGAACACTGTTGAAAAATAGTATTGATTCCAAAACACCGATGCATATTAAAACTAATGCCCCAGGTCTATGAAATCGATATGAAGAACATGTTATCTAAATCCAATATAAAATTATAATAACCAGTCAGATGATTCCATGTTAAACGAACTTTAAATAAGTCTAGTAACAAATTCGATTTTCAAAATTAAACGGATTGACTTGGTCCAAATTGTTTTGTGTGTGGAACAAAAACTAACTATAGCAATTTTGAAGTCAAGCGCGAAAACGAGTAAAATTCAATCCAAGTTGGTACTGATAAGTATACTAGCTGAATCCTTTCGAAGTTTCTCAAGGCAAACCACATGTTAATTGAAGAAAAGAGATCACAATCTCCAAATCGAAATATTCACTTTAGTCTTAACATCATCAAATTTTAGTACGATCACCCCGAAAAAAAAATTTTGGACCAAGAAAACTGTTTTCTTGGACATACATGAAAATTTTGTTTCAACCAAATCTTTGGTTATCCTTACGATAACCTCATTTTGTGGTTGAAACAACAACAAAAATTTCAGTTCAGCCAAATAGTTTTTGAGTGTTTGTATACACTCAGACACACTTGCATAAAAACAAGAGTAGTGAACAAATTCCGAATTAAACAAAACATCAAAAATTGGATAGCAATAGCAAATGCTGTTAATCAGATTCTGGAATGTACAACAATCACATGTGATCAAGCAAGATTTATGAAATTTCCTATTTTTCCTAATCCCTATACCCAATCAGTTGCAAAGTTCTTAAGAAAAACAGAGAAGTAATCAACCGTTCAACTGTTCAAGTGACAAGGTGTCTACACCGTACAGGTCACACCTTTGTTTCGATGTCCATCAAAGCAAGAACATTATCATCGACGACGAGAAACGATTCTAAGGAGGGAGGACGGAAAATAAAATTCAAAAATTTCCCAGTCAAAATGTTTCAATAGACGTGAAGAAACCAATAAATGGAACCGGAACATGACATCAACATAGCATCATGCTGCATCATCCTAATATTGGACTCCTTGAGGCTGTTTCCACCGGAAGAAGAATCTCCAAAACTATGCAAAGGAACAATACACTTCTAACTTCATATGATGATAGCACCATCTCATCATGGCTGTTCCTCAAATGAAATATAATCCTCTCCTTACAAGATCTCACCGTCTACGGAACACCTACAACACGATAAGAACGTGGCGATAAAAATCCATGTTAACCTCAATAATTCAATTCAAGACCACGCTCGGTAGCAGTAAAAGAAGATGTGTAACTTCAAGTTTTACGGACCAACTGACTCCTTTCCTCAAAATCCAACCATTTCAAAATTCTACCCTTGCAAATTATCATCAATGACAAATTCCATAAGATGGATAAAGATTACATACACATTGTAAAATCTTTAAAAGCAAACTGTTGTTGTTATACAATTACATAACTAGTTATAAAACCACTATTGGAACGTCAATATGATTAATTCTCTAAATCCAGAGTCTAAGGAACATGTTTCAGTAAAGCATAAGAAAACAAAAATTCTATTTGATATGCTCGTGATAAGAAAAGGCATAAGTGGGTAATTTACCTAAGCAATTATGCGACGGATCGAGAAAATTCGTTAAGGTGAAGCTAAGAAAAGAAATGCATTTCCTATAAAATATAAACTACAAGAAAAGTGACCTCAAAACTACTATAATTAATACCAATAACTAATAAACTCATTAAAACACTAATATAATATTCTATGTTGTCAGATATATAGCCCGCAGTGAGTGAGAAACTAGCCTCAGAAGCGAGACTCCGTCTCCATGACTGGAAGGAACGCCACTATGCCACCTATCGTGAGGAATTTTCGAAAGCCTTTCACCATAACAATTGCGGCATCAGGATACGCAGGAAAACAGCTGACACGCAAATGCTCGAAAACCAAACTTCACATTCATCGAGGACGATGAAAAATTTTAAGAAGGGAGGAGACACAAGGGCACCTTGTTTTTTTCAATTCTAATCATGAAAAACACCAAAATTTCACATAACCAAATTGAAATATTAGCAAACATAAGCCAAATTACGTTAAGTATGACTGACCAAACGCAAACCATAACTACGGAAAGGCTAACAACAGTGTTAGTAGAAAAAAAAACGGTAAGCGTCAGGCGTGACGTAGACATTCAATATGGCCGCCTGCAATAAGTAAAACACTACCGCAACATACAGACTCCGCCCGTAGTACGAGCGAAGCACCCGTAAAAACACCACGGCATGCCGACAAAATGGCGACTGCAGTAGGAGAAACATACGAAGCCACAATGCACACAGTCATCACTCACTATGACCAGCCGCACAAGAAATACAAGCCAACGGAGATAAGGAACCAAGCACCGCCTGGAGAAAGAGAATCGACACACACACAACGAGGAAACGAAGACGCACATGTATGTGTGCATATTATTGCTAAGAGTTCCATTAGAAACAATTATTAGGTTTAAATGATACTATATGGGTATAGATAGCGAAATAAGGACGAAATTCGTGATGTTTAAGAACGTACCGTGAAGTCTCAATATGCGATTTTTCAATCCGAAAAATTAGAAAAGACAATACCATAATACAGGTATTGGAATATTGCCGTAGAAAAATTAAAAGATTATAATAAAATAGAGAAAATAAAAATTAAATAAATAAATAAATAAAAATTTACGCAGGTCCGAGGAATCGAATCCCGGTCGGTGAGCTTCACATTCGAGTGGGTTAACACTAGACTAGTGGAGAAACATGCGTATAGTCAGACAAGACGGTAACCGAAAGTGTCTGATTAAACGCATTACACATAATTAAGTTAGTAAGTAATAGAATTCATATTCTTGAAAGGTCAAGAGTCGAGATGCACGACCGCTGTCCACGGTTGCTGACGATAGCATAAATCATTCAACGTTTAATAGTATTAGTTACCCACTAGCATCGCTCACAAACATTGAGCGGAACTAGATACGAGTAATATTATTAATAAGAACGTGCCGATTTCAAAAGTTCGAAACGTGAAGATTTCAAAAATTGGAAACGTGCTGATTTCAAAAGTTCGATCGCCCTATCCCTAGCATGGAGAAACCATCATATTAAAACCCCAGATACATCCTTGTCAATTGTCTTACGTTCTCGGCAGTCGTACTGTTCACTTCGATCTACGATTAACGAATCGCTTTGACAAAGTCGCGGCTTCTAACTCACTGTGATCGAAGAAACACTTTGAATAAGTCAAGTACTTTCAAGTTCAACTCAAAATAGTTAACGTGTTCGAGTCCCGAACTAAGTCCCCTCGGCTGAGACTTTCGGTCGTTGTAGAGAAACTTTCCAAATAAAGTCCGCGGTGTTAACGTTCGTGAAAGGACTCAATATTGAATTACTTTTAAGTACATTCAAAGTCTCATCCGGTAAAACTCCGTCGGTGTTTTACAAACAATAAGGAGATACAACCGACAAAGCATCCCACTCTCTTGCCCTTTCAAGCATCTAAAGGTATATGTAAGTCTGATTCATGTTACTCTTAACATTATTCTTATTCTTTATAATAAAACAATTATTTAAACAACCATCTCTGAATCATTTGAACACTGTACTCTGACACAGTCCGCGTAGGGCTGATAAGTGACACAGAAACCCACAATCAAATAATTGGTCAGGTCTTACCAGCCTCACATAATCAGCACACTGGTCTCTCTCTTTTCCTATTTTCCATACTACCCTCGCCTATTGCTCGGGACGTGAAACTACTATTCATGGAATTCAGGGAATTCATTAAATTCACGGAATTCATGGAATTCCCGGAATTCATGGAATTCACAGAATTCACTTAGTTTATGGAATTCATGAAATTCACGAAATTTGCGGAATTCATGGAATTCATTGAATTCACGGAATTCATGGAATTCATGAAATTCACAGAATTCACGGAATTCATGGAATCCGCGGAATTCGCTTTA
>CAKNXH010068620.1:0-15460 GCA_932178445.1 Andricus quercusramuli
CGGGGGTAAAACACCCCTACATATTTCTGAAAATGTGCTGAAAATTGCTAAATTCACCGGAAAAAATTTGAAAAAAATATATTTTGCACTTGAGACAAAAATAAAGTTGACGTGTTTCGCAAAAAAATTGGTAAAAAAATGAATGGGGGTAGCTACCCTTAGACACTTTTTATCTTATGTCTATGATAATATATACTTTTCACACACAAAAAAAATTGGGAAATTATTTCTATAACGAAGAAAGTGAAATAGAGTCCATCCAACATGAATAAAAAAATTACGCGGGGGTAAACCAACCCTACATGTTTTTAAAAATGTGCTGAAAATTGCTTAATTCATAGGAGAAAAATTTGAAAAAAATATATTTCGCACTTGACATGAAAATAAAAATCACTTGTTTCGCAAAAAAAAAAATTCTAAGTAATGGGGGTAGCTACCCCTAAAAACTTTTTATTTTGTGTAAATGATAATATATACTTTCCATACACAAAAAAGTTGGGAAATTAGTTTTATAATGAAGGAAGTAAAATAGAGCCCATCCAACATGAATAAAAAATTACGCGGGGGTAAACCACCCCCCAATTATGTAGAAAATTGCAAAATAAGACTTGCATCTAGCAAGAAAAATCCGAAGAAAATACCTGTTGCACACAGTATATCGAACATTTATTGTTCAAACTTTGAACAATAATGATATTCGTCAAGAAAGTGTTTAAAACATAATGATTTCTTACACCACGAACATCGAATGACAAAGATATTCGTACAATCTGATATATTACAATGTGTATGGAGAGTATATATTATCATAGATACCAACTAAAAAGTGGTTAGGGGTAGCTACCCCCATTAATTTTTTTATTTATTTTGGCGAAACACGTCAACTTTATTTTGGTCCACAGTGCCAAATATATATATTTTTAAATTTTCCCCTATGAATGTAGCAATTTTCAGCAAATTTATAAATATTGAGGGGTGGTTTACCCCTGCGTAATTTTTTTATTCATCTTGAATTGACTCCATTTTACTTCCTTTGTTATAAAAATAATTTCCCAATTTCTCTTGCGTATGAAAAGTATATATTATCATAGACACAAAATAAGAAGTGTTTGGGGGTAGCTACCCCCATTTATTTTTTGAAATTTTTTTTGTGAAATACGTCAACTTTATTTTCGTCTCAAGTGCCAAATATATTTTTTTCTAATTTTTTCCTGTGAATTTAGCAATTTTCAGCACAACTTTAAAAATATGTAGGGGTGCTTCACCCCCGCGTAATTTTTTTATTCATGTTGGATGGACTCTATTTCACTTCCTTCGTTATAAAAATAATTTCCCAATTTTTTTTGCGTATGAAAAGTATATATTATCATAGACATAAAATAAAAAGTGTTTTGGGGTAGCTACCCCCATTCATTTTTTTACCAATTTTTTTTGCGAAACACGTCAACTTTATTTTGGTCTCAAGTGCAAAATATATCTTTTTCAACTTTTTTCCTGTGAATTTAGCAATTTTCAGCACAACTTTTAAAACATGTAGGGGTGGTTTACCCCCGCGTAATTTTTTTAATCATGTTGGATGAACTCTATTCCACTTCCTTCGTTATAAAAATAATTTCCCAATTTTTTTTGCGTATGAAAAGTATATATTATCATAGACATAAAATAAAAAGTGTTTTGGGGTAGCTACCCCCATTAATTTTTTCACCAATTTTTTTTTCTGCGAAACACGTCAACTTTATTTTTGTCTCAAGTGCAAAATATATTTTTTTCAAATTTTTTCCTGTGAATTTAGCAGTTTTCAGCACTTCAAAACTATGTAGGGGTGGTTCACCCCTCAATTTTTTTTTTTTTTTTTGAGAAAATGACGTTAGTCATCTTTCATCATGAGGAAACTTTCCCAGTAGGTATTGTCGAAATCAATTTTGTTTTTCTACACAAAACTATACAATCGACACTTGCGACCCCTATCTTTGAGGGGTTGTTTCACTCCCTTAAAGTGTTTTTCCGCAGATGAAAAAAAATACGTGTGACTTAGTTTTTGGAGTACTACAATATATATCAGGGAGAATCAAATCGGCGAGGGACACCTGGAGTACCTTCCTTGTTAGTTATTTTTGCAAAAATAAAAAAGTAAATATCTTTACTTTTTTACAAGAAGATTAATTTCCTACCAAAAAGGCGAGTCTTCAAAAAATAAATGAATTTTCATCTGAAAGAGATCAATTCTAAAATAAAAAATGGAATAATTCAGTTTTCAGTTGACAAATTTATGTTTACTAAAAAAAAAATTAACAAAAGTGTTCAACTTTTAACCAAGTAGATAAATGTACAACAAAAAATATGAATTTCAGCCCAGAAAATTAATTTTCTACGAAAAAAGACAAATCTCCAACAAAATGCATGAAATTTCAACTGTAAAAGAAAAATTGTATACCAAACAGTTGAATCTGCAAAAAAAATTTTAACCAATAATGGAATATTCACATTTCCAGTTAAAAAATTAATTCGGAGCACATTAAACTAATTTCAAACAAATTATTTAAATTATCAAAAAGATAGCTGAATCTGCAACAAAAAATATAAATTTTAAACCAATAATGGAAAAATGATTTTAAACAAAATATTTAAATTTTCATATTAAATAGTTGCATTTTTTACTACAAAATAAAAATGTCCAAACAGTACTACCAAAAAGGCGAGTCTAAAAAAATACATGAATTTTCATCTGAAAGAGATCAATTCTAAAGTCAAAAATGGAATAGTTCAGTTTTCAGTTAAAAAATGTATGTTTACTAAAAAAAAATTAACAAAAGTGTTCAACTTTTAACCAAGCATATAAATGTTCAACAAAAAATATGAATTTCAGCCCAGAAAATTAATTTTCTACGAAAAAGACAAATCTCCAACAAAATTCATGAAATTTCCACTATAAAAGAAAAATTTTATACCAAACAGTTGAATCTGCAAAAAAAAATTTAACCAATAATGGAATATTCACATTTCCAGTTGAAAAAGGAATTGTGAGTAAATTAAACTAATTTCAAACAAATTAGTTAAATTATCAAAAAGATAGTTGAATCTGCAACAAAAAATATAAATTTTAAACCAATAATGGAAAACTGATTTTAAACAAAATATTTAAATTTTCATATTAAATAGTTGCATTTTTTACTGCAAAATAACAATTTCCAAACAGTATAGTTAATTTTCAACTAAAATTATAAATCTTCAATAAGAAATATAATAGCTGAATTCAACTAAAGAAGACAAATTTTCTACGAAATCCATGAATTTTCAATTAAACAAAAAATTAATTTTAAACCAAAAATAGAATTGTTCAATTTTCAACTGAAAAAATGATTGTTGAACAACAAAATAGAATTCTAAATAAAGTAGTTAATTTTTCAACCAAATAGTTGAATATTCAAATAATAAATATAAGTTTGAACCCAATAATGGAATTTTAAGCAAAATAGTTAAATTCTGCACCAAATAGATGAATTTTGAACTAAAATAGGTAAATTTTCCAGCAATGGCATAGTTTCCTTTCAACTAAAATAATTAATCATAAATAAATAAAAAACTGAATTTTAAATAAAATAGTTCAATTTTTAACCAACAATTTTTTTACTTTAGAATTTCCAACTAAACTGATAAATCTTCAACAAACAAAATTTCAACAAACAAAAAATTAACTCTTAACCAAGTAGTTAGATATTTAAAAAAAAATAAGCATTCTTCACTGAGAATATTTATTTTCAATCAAAAAAGACAAATATTCAACAAAATACATAAAATTTGAACTAAAAAAGATAAATTTTCAACCAACTTGTTGAATGTTCAACTAAAAACTATACATTTTAAAAGAATAATGTAATAGTTAAATGTTGTAATTTCGGTTTAAAAAATTAATTTTAAACCAAAAAAAAACTAATTAAAAAAAAATAGTTAAATTTTGAACCAAATAGTTGAATTTTGAACTAAAAAAAGACACATTCTGCAAAAATGGCATAGTTTATTCTCAACTTAAATAATTAGTCTAAAAACTGATTTTTAACAAGGTAGTTGAACGTTCAACAAAAAAAGATGAATTCTCAATAAAAAATGTAATACTTAAATTCAAATAAGACGAAAATTTTTTTAACAAAGTGCCTGAATTTTCAACTTAAAAGGATCAACTTTCAAACAAAAGTGACTTTAATTTTAAATCAAAACCATTTGAATTCAACCAAATTGTGGGATTATCAATTAAAATAAATAAAATAAATTGTGGATATAATTATCATAATATGTGGAAAAGACGAATTTTAAATACAACAGTCGAATCTTCACCTATTATTTTATTCAAGATACAACAATTTTTTTAAATAATTGTTGTATTTTGAATAGAATAATTAAATTTGCCACCAAACAATAAAAATTGTAACCAAAATGAAATAATCCTCGACCAAAAATATTATTATTATATTAATAGGTTCAATATTTAACCAAAAATATAAATTTTTAACCAAATCGATTAATTTTCTTCCAAAAAATGGAAAATTGGATCATTTGAAGTTCATAGAAATTGAAATTGTGCCATATCCAATTACAAGCTTAAAAAATTTAATGATTTGAAGCAGAAAACTGTTGAATTTAAATAATTTTCAATTCAAAGTGATTGATATTTGAAAATTTGTAATTGACTGTTTCGGAGTCAAAGCTTCTGCAATTTTAGATGTTTCAGTTTTTATTACATAACGAAAATTATAATTTAACTTCAAAATTGATGAGACAAATTTTTATAAGATGAAATAATATATTCACCGTCATTTTTACCGTTCAAAATAGACAATTCCTCAATTATAAACCTTTAAACTTGAATTATTTGTTTTTGGTTGAGGATTCAATTATTTTGTTAAAAATTCTTATTTTTTGGTTGAATTCAACTGGTTGAATTTCTTTTTGTGTTGGAAATGAATTTTTCAATTTTAAAATTTGACGTTTTGATTTTTTGTTCGATAAATAACTTTTTTATTTTAAAATTCACCTTTTTTTATAAAGTCATTTTTTTGACGATAATTCAACTGTTTTGTTAGAAATTTGTTCTTTCGGATCGAAAATTCATCTTTCATCAGAGAAAATTCATCCTTCTTGATTGAAAATGAACTTTTTTGTTGAAAAATCAACTGTTTTCGAAAAAAAATCGTCTTTTTGGCTTGCAAATTCAGCTGTTTTTCGTAGAGTTGTATTTTTTTCATTTGAAAATTACACCATTTGATTGAAAATGCATCATTGAAGGATAAAAATTCAACCATTTTGATATAGTCACTTTTTTTGATCGATACTTCAACTATTTTGTTGAAAATTTGTCCTTTGGGATTGAAAATTAATCTTTTATGATAGAAAAGTCACATTTCTTGGTTAAAAATGAACTTTTTTGTTGAAAATTCAACTGTCTTCGGAAAAATGCGTCTTTTTAGCTTAATAATAGAACTATTTAATCAAAGATTCAACTGTTTTCTTAAAAATTCGTCCCTTTTACTTAAAAGTTTAACTGCTTGGTTGCTAATGTAACTGTTTGGTTAAAAATTAATTTTTTTGATTGACAATTCGTCTTTTTGGTGGAAAATCTTCTTTGTTTGAAAATTCAACTATCATATTGATAATGCAATATATTTTGACTTGAAATCTTAGGAATGTAAAGCGTTTTATACTGAATTCAATGTATTATTTACATTAATATTATTCAAAAGAATTCATTCCTACATTTTCGTGAAAAATCATCCATAGCTTATTATTTACAAGTTTCACAATATAGCCTTCTTATTGTTCAAATGAAGTTTAAAATGCTACTATTATACTATTTTTATAATAAAACTACATATTTTATTTGGCACGCTTTCTATTTCCATAGTCTTCTTTAATTAATGCATATAGCCTTAAATAAATATTCATGTATTTTAAGTGAACAATATCAGTGGTTTACTAGTTTTACAATATTGAATTAGTAGTTTTCTACTAATTTCTAGATTTAGAGAGTAAGACACCAGCAATTTTCACAATATCTTACTTAATTCACGTATTCCTTTTTTCTTAGACTTTGGTTTCGTAAAAATCTTGATTTCAAGCTGTTTAGGGCCAAAAAATGTTCATATCTCTGCAGTGAGAAAAAATGCTATTAAATCAACAGCCATTGCCGAGAGAGGAAAGTTGAAAAATTCAAAATAGAAATGTTTTCTCGACACTGTTAATTAATGTTCGCAGAATTAGTGGCGCTCCTCTAATAATTAGTGACCAATCCCTCTTTAATCACTAATTTTGATTTAGAATGGCTCAGTACTATCATATAATCCTATATCGAATTCGATCCGTGACACAAAAGGTGATTAAAAGTACATCCGCTGTCAAAATTCAGTCTCATAGCAAATTATAACAAAGTTTCTTTAATTATGAGCAGAAAGAAGAGAAATTGAATTTTATATTATTTTAGTAAATATACAAAATAAGTATGCTTTTCTAAGGAAAAGTGTATCAAATAATATGATTCTGAAAAGACAGAAAGCATTTGAGGATCATGTCAGACAGAAATAAAGACTTTGTTTCACAATATTTATGTTAACTAATTATTATATACTTGTAGAATCATGAGAGAAAAAATCTATTTTAATAAAAAGAATCAGGTACATTGGTTATAGAGTTTTTATCAAACGCTTCTCAATCCACCTAACATACCAAGAACTTCCATTCCAAAAATTGAAAAAAACTCGAGAAATATCCCTCTCATGAAAAAAGTCTTTGACAGACTCAGTGAAAATGACCGTTTTAACTGCAAAAAAGCAGGGGCATCCAGACATGCGTAACATTGCCAAATGCCGAGCAGTTTTGGAAACGGCGAACATTCGTTCTTCTGAACCCTATATAAAAGGGCCATTTGAACCGGATTGATATTCCATCAGTCTCAGTTTGGTTCAGTAAGTTTCACTTCTGTTTCCGAATTGAAAAAAATTGCCGATTAGAAAATCTATTCGGTTCAATCTGGACATCACTCACATGTAATGTAATAGAATTTCCGAGTTCATTTTGAATCATTTTCAGTTTGGAGTTTCCCTATCTGTCAATAGTTCGGATTTCCGAATTCATTTTGAATTGGTCTGAGTTCGGATTTCCAAACTGTAGGGGACGGTGGGGAGTTGTGGGCCACCTCAATCTCCGCTATGTTGTGGGTGGTAGGACTGCTTTAACCACTGCCAAAAGACTCTTTTTGTGTGGGCTCACTTTGTGAACTCGACTCATAGTCTCAACACGCGAAGTTAGTATTTTGACATTGTAGATTAAAGAAATCAAAATAAAAGTTTTTGTACAACTCACGTGGTTGATATTGGAAGTCCTGTTTTGCAGCATATTTCAAAGGTAAATTAGTGCAAAATATTCCTTGAGAAATTGGCTTTAAATTCAATCAAACAATTTCGGTAAAACATTCATTGTGTGTATGGCAATTCGGTCATTTCGTGAATGTCGGCTGTGGGGAGTTATGGTCCACCATTAGTGGGGAGTCGTGGGCCCAACGGTCTTAATGCGTATTTCAATTTTTTTAGTTAAACTTCTTTTCTCTTGTTCTTAAAAGTGAGGTTAGAGAGAATTTACAATGTCAATTGTGTTAGATATCATCGATACCTTTACTTCATACATTAACGAGTTATCCTTTGAACGTATTAAATGTGCCAGCATGAGGACCGGATATTACACTTAAATACATTGTGAATCAGAATAATTTTTTTTTCATTTTTTTTAAATCATGAATTTTTATTCACTGCAACTTTAATGAACATAAACTACTGGAATATGCCATTTTCTTTTATTTTTTGTCATGGCCCACAACTCCCCACCAAAATCACAAATATCGATTTCTGTAAGATTTACGTAATCCTAAATATTTCTCGCGCATTAACGAATTTTATTAAGTGTGGTCTCCAGTTGATGTATTGAGAAGTTTACTACAAACACCAGTTCATACATTGACAATTTATCGATGTTCAGAGAAGTTATGTCTTTAAAACAAAGCGTGACCCACAACTCCCCACTCTCACCTACTTTTTAAATAGCGCACTAAGTTCTTATGTCGATTCAGTACAATCTGGACATTAACAACTATAATCTAATCGGATTTCCGAATTCATTTTCAACTAGTTTCAATTCGGATTTTCCATAACTGTTATCATTTCGGATTTCCGGGTTCATTTTAAAATGGTCTCAGTTCGGATTTCCAAACTAAATTTCTTGAATCTTGAACTAAGTTCCTTCGTCAATCCGGTTCAATCTGAACATTAAGAACTATAATCTGATCGGATATCCGAATTCACCTTAAAGTAGTTTCAGTTCGGATTTTCTATAACTTTCATCATTTCGGATTTCCGAGTTCATTTTGAATTTGTCTCAGTTCGGATTTCCAAACTGGACTTTGTAAATGTCGAACTAAATTCCTACGTCAATCCGGTTCGATGTGTACATTATTAACTGTAATCTAATTGGATTTCCGAATTCATTTTAAAGTCGTTTCAGTTCGGATTTTCTATAACTTTCATCATTTCGGAATTCCGAGTTCATTTTGAATTTGTCTTAGTTCGGATTTCCAAACTGGACTTTGTACATTTTGAACTAAGTTCCAACGTCAATCCGGTTCAATGTGGACATTATCAACTGTAATCTAATTTGATTATCGAGTTCATTTCGAATTTGTCTCATTTCGGATTTCTAAACAGAACATTTAAAATGTTGAATTAAGTTTCTAAGTCAATCCGGTTCAATGTGGACATTATCAACTGTAATCTAATCGGATTTTCGATTTCATCTTAAAGCAGTTTCAGTTCAGATTTTCCATTACTGTTATCATTTCGGATTTCCGAGTTAATTTTGAATTTGTCTCAGTTCGGATTTCCAAACTGGACTTCTTAAATGTCGAACTAAGTTCCTATACGTCAATCCGGTTCAATGTGGGCATTAACAACTGTAATCTAATTGGATTTCCGAACTCATTTTCAATTGGTCTCATTTCGGATTTCCAAATTGAACTTTTTAAATTTTGAACCAAGTTCCTAAGTCAAACTGGTTCAATGTGGACATTATCAACTGCAATCTAATTTGATTATCGAGTTCATTTCGAATTTGTCTCATTTCGGATTTCTAAACAGAACATTTGAAATTTTGAACTAAGTTCCTAAGTCAATCCGGTTCAATGTGGACGTTATCAACTGTAATGTAATCGGATTTTTGATTCCAACTTAAAGCAGTTTTAATTAGGATTTTCCATAACTGTTATCATTTCGGATTTTCGAATTCATTTTGATTTGATCTCAGTTCGGATTTCCAAACTGGACTTCCTAAATGTCGAACTAAGTTCCTATACGTCAATCCGGTTCAATGTGGACATTAACAACTGTAATCTAATTGGATTTCCGAACTCATTTTCAATTGGTTTCATTTCTGATTACCAAACTGACCTTTCTAAATTTTGAACTAAGTTCCTAAGTCAAACCGGTTCAATGTGGACATTATTTACTGTAATCTAATCGGATTTCCGAATTCATCTTAAAGTAGTTTCAGTTCGAATTTTCCATAACTGTCATCAATTCGGATTTCCGACTTCATTTTGAATTGGTCTCATTTCGGATTTCCAGACTGGACTTCTCAAATCTCGTACTAAGTTCCTACGTCAATCCGGTCCAATGTGGACATTATCAACTGTAATCTGATTTGATTATCGAATTAATTTTGAATTGGTCTCATTTCGGATTTCTAAACGGAACATTTAAAATTTTGAACTAAGTTCCTAAGTCAATCCGGTTCAATGTGGACATTATCAACTGCAATCTAATCTGATTTTCGATTTCATCTTAAAGCAGTTTCAGTTCGGATTTTCCATTTCAGATTTCCGAGTTCATTTTGAATTGGTCTCAGTTCGGATTTCCAGGCTGGACTTCTTAAATAACGAACTAAGTTCCTATACGTCAATCCGGTTCAATGTGGACATTAACAACTGTAACACAATTGGATTTCTGAATTAATTTTCAATTGGTCTCATTTCGGATTTCCAAACTGAATTTTTTAAATTTTGAACTAAGTTCCTAAGTCAATCCGGTTCAATGTGGACATTATCAACTGTAATCTAACCGGATTTCCGAATTCATCTTGAAGCAGTTTCCGTTCGGATTTTCGATAACTATCATCAATTCGGATTTCTGACTTCATTTTGAATTGGTCTCAGTTCGGATTTCTAGATTGAACTTTTCGAATATCGAATAAGTTCCTATACATCAATCCGGTTCAATGTGGACATTAACAACTGTAATACAATTGGATTTCTGAATTCATTTTCAATTGGTCTCTTTTCGGATTTCCGAACGGAACTTTGTAAATCTTGAACTAAGGTCCTACGCCAATCCGGTTCAATGTGGACATTATCAACTGTAATCTAATCGGATTTCCGAATTCATCTTAAATAAAGTAGTTTAAGTTCCGATTTTCCAAAACTGTTACCATTTCAGATTTCCGAGTACATTTTGAAATGATCTCCGTTCGGAACTTCAAACTGTAGGGTTTCACAATGGGAGACCGGCGAATGTTAGTTTTATTCTCGTTCACAATTTTTGTGATGAAAGCTCATTACCTTAGTATTTGTTTGCGAAACACATAATAAAGTTTAAAAAAATCTGTTTTTCTGGGAAAAAGGCATGCCAAATTGACTTCACGAACCAAACTGAAACCATTCCATTGTCTATTTGGAATTTAGCATTGAGCCGAATAGATCACAACAGTCTAGCAATTAGTTCGGTGTTCCGAATTGAAACCGTTCCATTGTCTACTTGGAGTTCCAAACTGAGCCTAATAGATCGCAAGCACTTATCAGCCAGATCGGTATTCCGAATTGAAACCATTCCATTGTCTATTTGGAATTTAGCATTGAGCCAAATAGATCACAACAGTCTAATAATTTGTTCGGTATTCCGACTTGAAACCATTGCAGTGTCTACTTGGAATTCCGAACTGAGCCTAATAGATGACAAGCACTTATCAGCCAGTTCGGCATTCCAAACTGAAACCATTGCATTGTCTACTTGGGCTTCCGAACTGAGCCGAATAGGCCACAAGCACCTATCAGCCAGTTCGATACTCCAAATTGAAACCAATGCAGAATCTACTTGGAATTCCTAACTGAGCCGAATAGATCACGACCACCTGATAAATCAGTTCGGCATTCCAAACTGACACCATTGAAGTATCTACATGGAATTCCGAACTGAGCCGAATAGATATAAAAATAAAATCAATGAGTTCCAGTTTGATGTAACCGTGACAATAACAGAACTGAACCGGATTGATTTTTGTTCAATCCGGTTCAAATGGTCCTTTTATATAGGGAAGTCTTCAGTCGTCGTCAACAGTAGACGAGAGTAGGAAGCAACGTGGAAAATAATTCTGACATTATATTTTATGCAGCTGTTTTTTGTTTGTTTTAAGCAACGGCTATATAAATAATATCAACGTAAATAATATTATTAAATTGTAAAAAGTAAATAATAAAATTAAATAATAAATAATAAAATAAAAATTTGGCGAATGCTGAATGTGTGGATCGGGCTTAAGATTGGGGTACCGCAGAGATGAGGTCTCTGGGGGTAATAAACCAAAGATAATATCTTTGACAAAACGTAGTAAATTTAACAAAATACAACACACTGCTTTGAAAAATGACAAAACATGATAAATAGATCAAATATTCAATTTGTTCACTTAAAATAGATAACATTAATTGTTACGACGTAAGAATTATGAAACTTAAATTGTCAATAATCCGCATCACATGATGCTAGGCCCTATGACCTAGATCTTACAACGCCAACGCTACTAACACTTATTTACTAGTAGTTTAATTTTATATGAAATTTTGATTTTAAATTATATTTAATATTCGCTGCTTATATTCCAGAGCCTATTATTATTATACCATTAAGCCTTTTCCCTTCCAGGGTAGGCGTGACTTGCTCGGTTGGAAAGTAGTGAAATAGGTATATAGGTATGAGGTTGATCGGTATATGGGTATAGGGTGGATGGGTATATAGGTGTTATGTATAGATGTTTTAGATTGGTCTGGAGTTCTCGTGTTATTTATATAAATGACACGTTCACTCCGCAACACTGCTCCGACCCAGGTTGCTGATCAATCTCTCTAGCGATCACCCCAAGTGAGGAGCCTCACAAAATTGTTATGTATGGTTCTCCACTTGGGCCCATTAGTATCCAAGGTCTTTATTTCAGGCATCATTCACTCTATTGTCACTCTGTTTATAAACTATTTGTCGCCACACATTTCTGTCCTGGCATACTACTCTAGCTTCATTCACGTCCATGCATTTTTTCATGCAGGCTCTTGTATTTCTATGGCTTCTTATGTCTCTTCGTATTAGTGTCTCATTCACAGATTCTAACCATTCTTTCGGCGGTCTGCATCTGGGCATTCTGCCATTTACTTTACCTTTATACACTTGCTTGGTCAGTCGTTCATCTTTCATTCTTTCAAGATGTCCGAACCACCTTAGCTGATTTCTTTCCCATATGTCAACTAGTGTCTCCCCTGTACCACATTCTTTGAGGACTGTCTCGTTTCGTACTTTGTCCATCAGTGTTTTCCCGCATATTATGCGCAGAGGTTTCGTGCCGATCGCGTTGATTTTACTCCTGTCCTTTTCTTGACAGGTCCATGTCTCGCTACCGTATAGTACAGTCGGTACGAATATAGAATTTTGTATGGCCATTTTAGCTTTTTTTGATATGTTTTTATACCGATAACCTGCTTACCCTTATTTATGCGCCTATCTAATTCCCCATCTATTTTTCCGTCGTTAGTGAATAGACTACCTAGATATACGTACTTGTCAACTTGTTCTAATTTCTCATCATTTAGGACTATGTTGCATATTGTTTTCTCACTTTTTCCCTCAAACACCATAACTTTTGTTTTATTCACGTTAATTTTGAGGTCCATGTTCTTCATGCTTGTATTAAGTTTATTCAACATTCTTTGCAAGTCTTCGACTGATTCTGCCATAACAATCTTGTCTTCTGCGAAAGCCAGCCCACGTACCTTGACGGTTTCGAGATCTACACCTTTTTCGTCGAAGAGGGCAGTTCTAAGACACTTATCCATGAATATGATAAATAGCCACGAGGACATAACGCATCCTTGTTTCAGGCCTTGCATAATATCGAACCATTCACTCTTTTTCCCATTTACCCTTACACTAGCTTTACTACCTGTATATATTGTTTTTATTGCTTGTAGGAGCCCTCCATTCACTCCATACTCTTTAAGGACTTCCCAAAGTTTACTTCTATTTACCTTGTTGAATGCTTTTTCTAGATCAATAAATGCACAGAAGACTTTCTTTCCTACTCTCAAACTTTTTTCTGCGACCTGTCTTAGGCTAAATATCTGATCTGTACATGATCTTCCTGGCATAAATCCACTTTGGACTTCCCATATTTTCTCTTCTGTAATTTCCATTACCCTACGGATAAGTATCTTTGAGTATATTTTACTTACGGTACTTAGTAGGCTGATACCTCTGTAATTACTGCAGTTGCTTTTATCTCCTTTTCTTTTGTATATTGGTACGATATTCGCTTTTCTCCAATCGTCTGGGACTTCTCTCGTATTTAAGTATTTAAGCATTTCAGCGCTAATATTGTCTATACCCGCAGCCTTACCGTTTTTCAAGTTCTTAATTATATCTCTGACCTCAGTGACACAGACTTTTTCAATTGGGTTTTCTAGTGCATTATGTTCTATGTCGCAGTTTTGTTGCCCTATATCTTCACCCGCTAATAGTTCTTTAAAAGAGTCTTTTAAAGCGTCTACTATCCCGTCTATATCATACAGCATTTCGCCTTTACTGTTCCTCATGCTAGCAAACTCTGTACTTTTACTTTCCTTCAACTGTTTATATAATAGTTTCATAATTCCTTCAAAGCAGTTTTTTATTTTGTTCTCTTCTTCTGTTCTGATTTTCTCTTTACTCTCTTTGACTAGTCGTTTAACTTTCCTATTTTTATGTCTGTAATCATTTTTAAGTCTAGTTCTCTCCTCGTCGCTAAGACCTGTCATGTTCAGCGTTTTATTGTGCGCTTCTTTCTTTTCTTTTTGGGCTGCCGCAATTTCATCGTTCCACCACGCATCGCCAGACTTTCTTCCTACAACCGCCGTACCACATACTTCGGTCGCAGTTTCGACAATGATATCCCGTAAAAAAGTCCACGCGCCCTCTATATCTTTATTGCTTATAAGCGCTTCCCACGTTGCCCTATCTATGCGTTCAGTTAACCTCTTTTGAAACTCTGTTTGCACTTCTTGTCTCTGTAAAGTTTCAATTTTTATTCGTGTTTGTTTCGTTTTCTTTGTTTTCTTTTTTCTTCATCCCCGCCCTAAGTTTATTTTGCAGACTAAAAGGTAATGATCAGAATTGCATTCGGAACCCCTCATGACTCTTGTATCTTTAACTAGTTCTCTTAATCTTTCATCCGCAATAACAAAGTGAATTATGCTGTGGCTATTTTCTTTACGCCAGGTGTACATGTGGATCATTTTATGTCTAAACCAAGTATTTGTAATAAATAGGCCCTTTTCTAAGCATAAGCTAACTAGCTTTTCCCCGTTATAATTTTTTCTTGTTGGATCTCCAAAATTACCTAGCACCCTTTCTGTATCTGTATCCTGACGTTGGACACCCACCCATCCGTTCATATCTCCTAGCAGAATTATGCTTTCACCTTGATCGCAAGTACTTATTGTATCATTTAGAGTGTCCCAGAAGGCGTCCTTAACTTCCCTCGAATCGCTATCAACTGGTGCGTAGCACGCTACGATAAATAATCTTCTGATTCCTACCTTCATTCTAGCCCATAGCAATCTGGGTGATACAAAATTATGCTTTATTAGATGATGACTTGCTTTTTCATTCATAATTAAACCGACCCCTTGACTACGATGTGATTCGCTATCTACTCCTGACCATATTTCACAACCGCCTTTCAACACCCCATTTTCTATGTTTATAAATTCGCGACCCTTTTTCTTCGTCTCAGGTACACAAAGAATGTCTAGTTTCCTTACGTGCATAGTTTCTGGTAGTTCTCTTATCTTAAGATCATTCACTCCTCTAGCATTCCAAACACCCAGTCTCCATTCATCGCCCGAAACTCGACCTTTGCGTTTTCCGTGTGCATGCTTTTCGTCAATCCAAGTTTCAGTCCATTCCGAGGCTACTTTAATGTTTGTATTATTCATGTTTAGATTGTACTCCCAACTATCACCTGTATGCGCGAGATTTGCTTTGCGAGTCGAAATCATGTCCGAATTAAGCAGTGATTTGTCTTATGGTGGAGTCAAGCTGTAACGTCAGTCCCAACAAAACTTCTGTTACTGGGG
>CAKNXH010068620.1:15560-36844 GCA_932178445.1 Andricus quercusramuli
TAAGGACATGAGAAAGGAAGCCGAGAGTCTCAATAGGTTGGTGATTTATGCTGAGAAGGTCACCAGCCTTAAGCAGAGTTTTATTAGATAGGAGTTGATATGCTCCCATCTGCCGATTGCCGGCCGACCTCTAAAACACGAGCCAATAACTCTTTTTTTTTTTTTTTTTTTTTAAATTAAAAGTTTCACTTTAGTTACGCGGTTATAAAATCTTTCACTGAATAAATCTGCACACATAAAAAGAGTTTATAGAAAAATAATGAAAATTTTAAAACTTCTTTTAAAATCTTTTGAAAATTCTTTCCCTATTTTCAAATAAACGACTGACTTCTGAGAGTACTAGAGTTCTTTAAATCCGACAATGAGAACTTGAAGTATTTGAAGATCCCCCCCCCCCCCACCACCTATCCAAACAAGGCGAAAAAAAATTGCCTAAATGATTATAAATGTACTTCATAGAATTATTTAAAGGCCGTGGCTACGGGTACCGAATACCTAAATTTTGTCGGTACGTGTTAGACACTTCCATATTTAAAATTTGGAGAGCAATAATTATATAGACAAGCATTAATAATTGCGAATAAACGACACAAAAGAAATATGATCTTGCAAATTAAAATAAACCTTTTTCGAAAAATCATTCTTAATTTCAACGTCTGGTAGATTCACAACTTCCTGGGACAGGAAATGTTTTAGAAAATTTTTAATTTTTGGCTGTTTGGAAAATCCCATTTTTCTATGTTGGCCTATAAATCATTGTAGTTTTGGAAATCAGTTCTTTTTCTCTTCAAATAGAATTTCTTCATATTCACGTAGTTACTAGTACGCTCCCACTACTGGCAGATTCAGAACATTCTAGGACCAACAAGAAGTGTTCAAGAAAATTCTGGATTTCAGGGTGGAAATCCAAACTCAATTTTCCTACGTTAGCCTGTAAATCACTGGCTCTGAAAATTATTTTCTCCCCTTCAACACATGTTTCTTTATATTAACGTAGCTACTACTGCCACTTCTGAAATATTTACAATCTCCTAGCTACATGCTTGTCATCAATTTGTTAATTTTATCAAAAAAATCATCGACATCAAAGATTTGTAAAAAAATATAGAATCTGGGTTATATGCAATGTAAGTATAGTTTAAAAATCATGTTTCAAAATAATATGTTGATTAGCACTGAGAATTTATTGTTAGTTAAAAATAAGGAGAATAAGAAGAAAAAGAAAGCACTAAGAAGAAGAAATAATGACTATAAGACGAAGTAAACCACATGACGAATCCTTAGTGTAGAATGATATTTGTATTTTACGCAGAAAGTCTCCGATTGATGTTCCCCAAAATAAGAAAATTTTTTAATTCTACTTCGGAAAATTGTTCACAAAATACCAGCTATTCTGTAAAATTACAGAGAAATGAAAAATCACAATTAGTGAATGTTATTTTTACATGAGGCGCATGGAGAAAGCAGCAGGTTATGTGCATGTGATTCTACGCTGTCCGAGGTAATTTAAATCCTATTATATTTCTGTAATTTACGTTAAACATTACTGATATTTTTTGTCTAATCATTCTTAGAATTTCACGTCCATTTTTTTCGGTATTATGACACGTCATGTGATTTATGCATGGAATAAAGGTTTTACGATATTAAAAAAGGGTCTTAAGATTCCTGGAAAATTTTTTTATGACCTTTTAGTTTGAAGAATTAATTTTAACAGAATATTTAACAAGATTTCAAAAGACATCCAAAATCATCAAAAAATAATTTGGAACATTTCAAGTGATTTTTTTAATTTCCCAGGATTTGAATATTTGAAAGATTTGAGAACATTCAACAAATTTTAAAACAAAATGTACATTTTTTAACATTTTTAAATAAAGTTTCGAAGCTGTTTAAGGATTTTGAGAGATTTCAAGATCATACAAACATTTTCTTAAGATTGCTGGAAAAGTTTTGAATGATTTTTATTATCAAAAATAATAATTTTAAGAGAATATTTAAAATAGATTTCAAAACAATTTTTGATTTATGAATAACGATTGAATAAATATAAACTTGTAAGGATCTGATATTAAAATAATTTTACTTCTTATTTAAAAATTGTTCAATTAAAAAAATGTAATATTTTGATTTTTAATGTTTCTAACTTGAAATTGCTTAAAACGATATAATTTATCTCCAAATTCTTCGATTCATTTCCCAATGTAGATGATTGAAAATGATAGCGTAGATTTTCATGTTTTTCTGAGTCTTTGAATTGCTTAATTATAAGAGTTTAACCATTATTTATTGAGCGTTTAAACTCAACAAAAATTCGGCTTCAGGGTCCTTCAATGTGAAAAATAAATGAATAATTTGATTTTACTTTTTATAAATAAATGATTGCTTTTAAATTCAAAGAAAGGGATCCCTTCTTTTACAAAGTTTGTTCATCATTCATCATTTTAGTTGAAAAATCTTTTTTTTCAAAATTCATCTACTTCGTTAATATTCTTTAAAATTATTTTTTCAACTGAAAATTTAACTATTCCATGTTTGATTGAACATTTATCTTCTTCAGTTTAAAATTCAACAATTTGGTCAAAAAATTAGTTTTTTTATTGAACTATAATTTTTTAACTGAAAATTTAACTATATCATGTTTGTTTAAACATTAATCTTCTTCAAATGAAACTGCAACTATTTTATGAACATTTCTGTAATTCATTGAAGCTTTGTCTTTTGCGGTAGAATATTATTCTTCTTGGTTACTAATTAACTTTTTTTATTGAAAATTTATCTATTAGGTTAAAAATTCCATTAAAAATGAAAATATTAGGTTGACAATTTACGTATTTTGTTGAAGATTATGCTTTTTTAGTAGAAAATTACTTTTTTCCATTGAAAATTAATTTTTCTTTGGTTGAAAATTAGTGTTTTAATTAAAAATCAATTTTTTAATCTAAAAATTTAACTTCATTTTTTGTCGAAAATTTCTTTTAATAGACATTTAATCTTTCCCGTATGAGGTTCTAGTTTTTTTTTAACATTCATGTATTTTGTTGACAATTATTCTTTTTTGATAGAAAATTAATTTTTTTTTTAACTAGAAATTAATTTTTTCAAATTAAAAATTTAACCATCCCATTTTTCGTCGCAAATTTTTTTATAGGCATTTAATCTTTTTGGTTGAGAATTCATCTGTTTGCTTAAAAACTGAACCATTCCGTAAAAAATTGATTTTATCTGCCTAAAAACTTATTTCTTTACTTCAAAATTAAACTATTTTATTTTTGTCAAAAATTTATCTTTTTTAGTTAAAAATGCATCTATTTTGTTGATTTTTTGTTTGTTTTTTCAGCAATATAACCTTTCAGATTAAAAATTCAACCATTCAGTGGAAAATTCTATTGAAAATTAAAATAATTGTTTGAAAATTTACATATAATTTGTTAAATGTTATACCTTTTTGGTAGAAATTTCATTCTTTTGGTTGAAAATTAGTTTCTTTTTCATTGAAAATACATTTTTTCAACTAAAAATGTAACCATTCCAATTTTTGTCAATTTCTTTTTTAGAGGCATTTAAACTTTTTGGTTGAAAATTTATCTGTTGGGTTGAAAATTTAACTATTTCATTGAAAAATAATTTTATTAACTCAAAAACTTATTTCTATAACTTGAAATCAAACCGTTCTATTTTTTGTTGAAAATTTATCTTTTTTGGTAACAATATAACCTTTTAGGTTGAAAATTTATCTTTTTTGGTAACAATATAACCTTTTAGGTTGAAAATTTAACTATTTGGTTGAAAATTTATTTTTCTGATTAAAGATGTAGAATTTTAGTTACTTTTCAGTATGAAGCTAAATTCAAATGGAGTCATAGTTTTCACAGTGTATAATTTGTTTATTAATCTAACAAATAATATTGGTGCAGAAAAATTTATCGGAAAACCTCGGAGTCAATATATGTAATTTGAAGAATTTGAAGAAAAATTATTTTCTTTGTCTATAAATGTGCTGCAAGTGCATTTGTTTATATAATTTGTTCATAACATGAACAAATAATTTAGGATGTAAAATCACAGTCAGCATGATTTAAAGGAAACTCAAAAAAAAAAAAAAATTCTGCATGACTAAAAATGCGCTATGAGTGTATTTGTTTATACAGTGAGCAAATAATATTCCATGAAAAAAACAAACTTGATCACTAAATATTACTGTCAATATAATTTGAAGATAATTTAGATGAAACAAATATCTTTTCTTGTCTGTACATGTTCCTAATATGCATTTGTTCATATAATTTGTTTATAACTTAAAAAAGTAATATTTCATGACAAAAATCTATGAGTTAACATAACAGCTTCTTTAAAAACTTAACAAATAATTTCAGGTGAAGATTTTTCACATCAGCGTATCACCTTGTCAAAAAAAATCAACTCTTTTTTGTAGGCGCATGTCATCTACTTTGACTGATTTTTTTTAATAAATAAAAAAAAAGGTAAAAACCATTTCAGGTGTCTCGGCCAACGATGGATATTAGGGAAAATTTTGTAAAATTGGTGAAGGTTACCATATTCTGAAATTAAATGAAAATATTAGAATTCTAAATGTAGAACATATATTTATTTTAGATTTGAGTACTTCTTTACATCGTTATTTTATGTACTTTCGAAAAAATTGTATCAATTTTAATGAAAAACTCTCAGCATAAATTTATACTTTAAAGAAGAAAAAAAAACTGTTAGACGTGCCATCAACTGTACAAAAACTTAGAATACATAAATATACTGATCTACTAATACTATCTTATTCAAGACAGCAATAATCACTAAAATTATAATATCATATACGTATTATTATAATCATCATTATTACACTACCTACATAACTTAAGTATTTTGTCCTATATCGCTAATATTTGAAATCCAATCTTTAAGTCAGTAACATCGAAAATCTTGAGCAACAAAACCCTGTTTCCTACAATTGTATCAGACAATACTTCATATACTACAAAATTGTCTTGTCATGAATTCAGTTAAAAATAGGAATAAATATATTACATAGCATTGAGCAAGTCATTATTGGCATGTAAAATAAAACTTTAACATTTCTTCACAAGATTACAAATAATTTCCTATCTACCTTAAATTTCACGAAGATTCTATATTTTACTCAACAAAACTTTTCTGTAAAGTATAGCATATCTTCAGGTAGTTATTAGTTACATGTATCTAAAAGAAATATCGTCTGTAGAATAATAAATCCACCATGAAAATGAATTTTGCTTTACAATAGTCATTACAATGGCATTCGGAATTCAATCGTCAAGTTAAAAATTGCAAATTTTTGGAATTTCAACCCTTCTTGAACTTAATCAAGAGAATTGCGAGTGTTAGAAAGACGATAATCCAAACGAAAGTAGAAATAAATCCTTCGTAAACTGTAGGTTCTGTAATTGACCAACCTCGGGCTAACATGGATCTAAATGATTCTGTACTTTTCGTCAGAGGTAGAAGGAAACTGACGTATCTCAAAATTGGGTTCATGCCTTCGATTGGCCAAATAATTCCACATAACATGACGATTGGCAAAAATGATCCCATAGCCATATAGGTAGCACTCCTTTCGTTTTCGCAAGAACATGCCACGACGAAGCCTGCAAAAAAAACAGATTTAATTAGTTTAATCATAATGAAAATATCACTTTCGGTAACCGGCATTTTTTCATTTCCCTGCTCTCTAAATCTGAATTAGTAGAAAACTACTAATTGGTAGTAGTTTTCTACTAATTCAAATAGTGCCGATTCGTTTACTGGTAATTAGTAAGAATCTACTGATTCTATGAGTAAGAATGATGACTAATGAATTAGTA
Source organism: Andricus quercusramuli (assembly GCA_932178445.1). Taxonomy (NCBI): domain Eukaryota; kingdom Metazoa; phylum Arthropoda; class Insecta; order Hymenoptera; family Cynipidae; genus Andricus; species Andricus quercusramuli. The sequence goes on from CAKNXH010068620.1 coordinate 21,419, forward strand.
ACTATGTCTACTGAAGGAATTTGTAATGCTACTACTAAATGAATTGGTAAATATATTGCTGGTTACTATTTTAAAGGGTAGTTTCAAGTAAATTTAAAAACTGTTTTTTTTTTTCAGCGCTGAGAATTTTATTGAAATATATCAATAAATTATTAAAGTCGGATTAGGTTCGATTAGAAAACAAGTTAGTTCAATCCGAATTGAAAACATGTTATAGTAATCATTAAAACTAGAATATAATGCGATAAACGAAAGATAAGCATATAAATATCAAACTTTAAAAATTATGCCAACAATAAGCCGGAAAGCTTTGTAAGCTTTAAACTTCATTATCTCTGATTTTAAATTGCATTAAAGAAATATTTAAACCTGACAATCATACCTAAAAACATTCCCTGACAATTTCAAGTTTTATCCAGATATCTCAAGTTTTTTGCAGGTATAATTTTGTATAGTACGGAGCCATTCAAATATTTATCTTTTTTTACAAAATTGACTCGGATAACTCCACACTTTTGCGAGTTTATTATAAATTTTTTCTCAGTTTCTGGGGATTCGATTAATATTTTGAATTGAGAAATCTGTAGCAAATTATATTACAAGATTTTCCTGAATATATTGGCACCATTAAATAATTAAATAATACAAAAAACATAATTAATCAAATCTTGAATTTGTCCCTAAAGTCTATGAATTTGAATAATAATTCAAACAAATTTTTATTTGATAGTTGATAGTTGAATTTTGAACTAAAAAAGATCAGTTTTCGACCAAAAATGGAATAGTTAAATTTTCACTTAACAAATTAATTTTCCAGAAAAACAAATTTTGAACTAAAATGATGAATCTCTTACTGAAATAGATACATTTTGAACAAAAGAGATAAATTCTTAACAAAAGAGTAATTTTTAACGAAGTAGTCTTAATCTTCAATCAAAAAGATGAAATTTTAACTAAAATGATGAATACTCAACAGGAATACTTTAATTTTCCATCAAAAAGATAAAGTTTCAAACAATAAAATTAATTTTGAAACATAACGAATAATTTTCTACAAAAAATATGTCTTTTGAAGAAAATAGAAGAAATCTCAACTGAAAGAAACAAACTTTTAGCCAAATAGTTGAATTTTCAGTTTAAAAAATTAATTTTGCAACAAAAAAAATTTCAACCAAAGCGATAAATTTTTAATTAAAATGATGCATCTTGAACAAAAAAAATTCATTTTCAACAAAAGAGTTTAGCTTTTAACTCAGTGATTAAATTTGTATTAAAAAAAATTCGGAACGAAAAATGTAGTAGTTCCATGAGTGGAATTTTCAACTTGAAAAGATTTTTAAGTCAAGGAAGAGAAAAAATTGCAAACAAAGCTATTGAATTTTCAAGCAAGAAGATGAGTACTTGAATATTGAACTAAAAACAATCAATTTTCTAACAAAAACATAGTAGTTAAATTTTCATTTTAAAGAATTAAATAAACTCAATGGAAATTTTCGCGCTTTAAAGTACGTAGTTACTTTTATTTTAACTTATCCGCAGTTTAACAATAAGGTGGTTCAAAAAAGACTTTTTTGAAGACAAAAGAATCAAAGATTCTGTTTGAAATTTGGGTTAAATAATAATTTTTGTGCCTTAGGAAAACTAAATCTGATGATTATAAGTGCTGCTTCAGAAGTGTAAATTTAAAACATGAAAAAGACTTCAAAATTTTCTTCAAAACAACCTCTGCATTCGTAGCAAAAATTAAATAAAAATTTTGAACCCAAAAATTCGACTTGAAGTTGTAACGTAATTTAACAAATTTTTTAACCATCTATACGTAGATTCTAATGTATGTTGAGAAAGTTTTCTGCAATTTGGAGATCTAGAAGATAAAACATTTTTCAAACTGATAGTTAATTACGATATGGTACTTCGACTTTCATGTATAATAGTCTGCTTTTAATATTATGTTTTAAAAAATCATGTTGACTGGAAATCTCTAACTGTTTGCAAAAAGACCATAATTTTCGATGGACATCACAAACTTTATTTCAACATTTATATCAATATTTTTATTATATCTATAAGGGAAGCAATAAATTATAGTGCAAATAATCTTACATTCACTTGTTGGTACGAATAACAAAATTGTTTAAAAAAAGACTATTATTCAACTTTTTCCCTGTTTAAGAATGAAAACTCAAAATCCAGCAGAATGTATTAAAAAATTTATTAAATTATGTTTCCTTATCAATTCATTGCTACTCATTAAATTAGTAAGTTGATACTACTAAGCATATTAGTAGAATACCCTAACAAATTCAATTAGTAACATTAATCGTACCATTTCATTTAGTAGAATGTCATAAAATTACTAATTTAACGGTCAGATACAATGCTACTAATTGAATTAAAGTGACCAAATGTTCAGGGATATAAAAATATAAAAAGGAATATAAAAAATGTTCAGGAATAAAAATCCGGCTGCAGACGGTAGGGAATTTTAAAAATTGAAGAAACCATAGGATTAAATACATTAGGCATTGCTTCGAGGCTTATTATGTGTGTTGGGGTAATTGGAAATTTGAAAAGGGATGTTAGGCTAAATGGTTTAATATCTGACAATCTCCTGTGGGAGGGGGTTTTTAGATACATAAAAACCCGAAAACGGTATACATGGAGTAAAAGACTAATTATAATCGTAATGAAAACATCTGTGGATGAATTTCATACAATTTACAACTATGTAAATTGAAAATTTAATTATAATTACCGAAGCACATTCCACACAGTCCAGTGAGAATTGTGAGAGTTGTTACCCAAGCAAGATGTCCTTCACATGTGATGTCAAAAACAGCGAAAGCGACAATCAAAACCATTACGGTTTGTCCCGACATCACCAGAAATTGCGTGACGACTTGTCCAAAAAGAATTTCAGTACCAGTTACACCTATGAGAATATTTATTATGTTAAAATAATCCTTATTTTTTATCATTTGTAGTTGATGTGAACAATATTCTTTAATAATAGACAATTTATTAATATTCTCGATAATATATTATAGGAAGCTTTCTAGCATTTTTTTTATCAAGAACAAAAGTTTCTATACATCAAATTGTTTATTGCACTCTTTAGAAATTTAGTTGAGAACTATATTCTTATATAATAGGGACATAAGGGGGTCCAAATGAACGTTTTTTTTTCTTCGATTTTTGAGCATTTCGTCCCGGAAAAGGAATCTTTATAGTAGAAAAAATCTTGTGTATTTTTCATATTTTTGAAATAATAATAATAATAATTGATTTCAGCTAAGAAAATTCATAAGAGTTTATAAAATCGTCAACTGTCAAAAGGCAAACTGACTTTACATTTAAGGGAATTATATTTATATTTTATAATTTTTTATCTTATGTTTTTATACATTGGACTCAGGTATTAAGACCCAAACTTCCACCTTTGTATATTGTACCGATTCTACACCCACTCCTTACGTTTCTTAGGAATTTAGATTTTAGTGAGAATATTTTCAATATTTGGAATGATGAAAAACTGAATAATAAATTTATAAAAATAATGGAATAAATTGTATTAACGATAATAATTTATATATATTTCACTATTTGTAATAAATTACATTTAATTTGATTGACTAATTAAGTTTAAACCATTTTATTACTACGTGTGGTGGACCCACACTGGTAGTATTTTATCCACCTAGAAACACTACCCGAATCGGGTAGTGAGGCAATGAACTTTCGAGTTGGAAATGCTAATCAATTTTTTTTTTTTTTTTATACTTTTATTTCTACATCAGTTTTATTTTTTCAACCATTTGATATTTTCAATTATTTTATTTCTTCTACAATTTAATTTCTTCAATAATTTCATTTTTTCAGCAATTTAATTTTTAACCAATTTTATTTCATCTACAATTTTTTTTTGTTCAAAAATATTAATTTTTTAACAGTTCAATTTTTTAAACTATTTGATATTTTTAAAAAATAATTTCTTCAATATTTTTTTTCAAAAATAACTTCATTTTTTAAATTTAATTTCTTCATCAATCTTACTTTTCAAGCAATTTTATTTTTTAACAATTATATTTCTTCTACAATTTCACTTCTTCAGCCATTTTAATTTTTTAAGAAATTTAATTTCTTAACAAATTTCATTTTTTCAACAATTTTATTTTTTAAACAACTGAAGTAATTTTCATCTAAAAAAAAAAATCTTCATGGTTCAAACGAGTTCCTGAAAATCATAACTGTAATCCATTTTAAGCGCAAAGCGTCATTTTTGAGGGTAAAAAACTCTTCTAATTATTTTTTTAATAAGCACATTTTTTGAGACTTATTTTCATATCCTGAATATTAAATTTTCAAAATTTCATTATATTCTTACAATAATTTGTTTATTAACGAAGATTCAGTTTTCGGGACAGTATTATCAACATTCGAAAACACGTTATTTTGGACCACCTGATTATACATATATTTAAAATTAAAAATAAAAGACATGACCTCAGCGATATTTTTTCAACAACTTACGCCCCAAAGAAATTATATACATATCGAATGAAAAATTTAGGAAACTAAATAAAGGGCACTGAGGATAGCACAGTGGGACAAAAAAGTTTCTACGGACAAATCAATTTTTCGCCTACACTATTTATTTGATTCAATTTTTTTAATGGAAGCCTTTAAATTTTGAAAAGATTTGTGTGTTTCGATTTTTGATAAAAAATTTTGTTAATTTCTTAGTTAACAAAAAAATTTACGTTTTTTAAAAGATTTTCAGATTTATCAAACAAGACCTGCTATCTATGCTTAAAATATCTATAAATAACTCTTAGAAGGTGAGAACAAATTAAAAAAATTTTAACTTCTTTATAAACAAAATAATGAAAATTTTGTTTTTCGGGATTGGCACTGTTTAGCTCATTGAAATCCAAAGTTTTGGTATAAAACGGGAGATAAATTAATATTTCATCATGATTAATTGAAAATATATGCTACTTGGCAATGATTTAAATAATTTTCTTATACAAATTCAGAGTTTGGGTATTTTTCAACTACATTTTTTTAATTACAAAAACTGAATTTTATTCCGTGATTTAAAACTTTGATGAATATACAAACGTTTCTTAGTGACCTTAATTTAATTTACCAAAGTTTTAATTCGATATCTTATTCCGTGCGGACGTGAGTGGTTCAAAAAAATTTCGGTAAGGTAGGAAACTGTAAATATGACATGACCTCAAACTATAAAGATTTTATTGAAAATGCAATACTAACCAGAAACTAAACTTCTTTCAAGTAATCCTTCGTTTCTTTCTAATAACATGGCTCCTGAAGTCAGTGCAACAGATAAAAAGAAAATGATCCTGAAACAGATTAATTTTTATATTAATTATTAATTTATACATTCAAAAACCTATAAACGTATATTATTTAGTTAATAGTTTGCGACTAAAAAAACTTTCACAGAAACTGGAAGAAATCTTCTAATAATTGTCAGATTTTTGAAGTACATTGACATAATTTTTATATAAATTTTATATATATCTTGTAACTTTCTTTCTCAGAACGTCAATTTTTTATGACTACATTTATGAAAATCCAAATGGACAGATTTATATAAGCGCAATAATTGTCGAAATTATATTTATGTATTCAAATTGGAGATGTTATTTTCATTTTTTTTTCTTTTATTTGCGGAGTTTGAATTTTTCAAAGAAATTAGTAAGCAGAAAATAAATTAAATTTTGATATCATAATTCGGAATTTGGCGTGTTGATAGAAAAAAATTAGAAAATTGTCGTGCCTGCAATTGCATTATTATTAAAGACATGGAGATTTAAATGGAATTGAAATTTTAAAAGCTAATAAAAATGGTAGGTGAAGTTTTAAACATTGAAAGGGTTCAAATTTGGAAAATTCCTGACTATAACAGAAGAGTACATGCTACATATAGTTGAAAATATTTATTGAATTTTAAAACTTTATATTTAAAAAGTATTCTAACTTGAAAGCTTTTGAAATAAATATTATTTCTGAAATAAGTTTTTTTCTTATTTTTTTTGTGTGAAAAAAAGAGTAAAAAGAATACACTGACATGAGAAAAATGTTTGGTTTGGACAATAAAATAACTTAGTTGGTATAAAGAAAAAAAAATCTGGTTGGTTCAACAAAATTTTTCTTTGGATTGGAAATCGTTTAGCCAAACTAACAAAACGTTTCGTTTAACCGAAAAAGAAAATTATGTACGAATGTTTTTTTCAATATATTGTTTATGATGAAACTATTAGTATAAGTTTCCATCAGAACGAAAACTGAAATTCAATATTGACTTAGGCAATTAAATATTTTATTGTTTATATGACACACTATTGCCAAATTTGTCTTCATCTCAGCAGTAAAAGTTAATAAAAAAGCTTGTTGCATCAGTATAAAAATATATTGTATATTGCAATGTAATAATACAATTAAAAATACTCACGTCAGTATAACTCCAGGTGCGGCAAAGTCCGTAAAATTAGGATCTTTCGAACCATATACTGGAGTTCCAAACTGCAAAAGAATCAAATATATAATATAAAATTGCTTTAAAAGAATTTATTTTCAATTTAATAAGAAAAGCCTTTTAAATTAATATCTTACGTCTATTGGTATGTCAGTTAATTTTGCGCTGTAATTGCAAGCCACGGTGACTTCCTTAGCAAAATCTCGATAAGAATACAGAATATCCCTTTGAAGAAGCTGGCCAATTTGTTGATCTAAACAAATATAGCAATTATTTATTAACTGTTTTGCCCATTTTTTATTGAAGGGGTCGTTCAAAATCAACGTCACACTTCCGGGGTAGGAGAGGGGTAACACGTTTTGTGATGATTTGTGACGTAGGCATGAGGCATATAAATGTGAGTAACAATTTTTTTAAATGCTTGAAAAAATTAAAATGATTGATTTCATTTCACAAGTTAAGCATCGGAATACAGACCTCACACTCTTTCCCCTATTCCCATCTTCATCCCCTTTTTAAACAATTCTTCTTTTTTCTCCTGTTTTCGAAATTGTTTCCATTTTTCTCGTTTTTTTCGCTTAAATATGGAATTAATTTATAGAACCTAATACGAAAATGTTACAATCTACTTGTTGGAGATTAAGCTATTTTGTTGAAAATTGTTTTTTTGTTGTTGTTGAAAAGTAATTTTCTTATCTGAGATTCACCTGATCCATTTTCTGCTTAAAATTAATCGTTTTGAGTTGAAAATTCAATTAATACATTTTTTATGGACAATTAATCTTTTTTCATAGAAAATTTAACTAATGGGTTGAAAGTTGCACAACTTCGTGAAAAATGTATTTTATTGGTTTAAGATTTAACTGCTTTGTTGAAAATTAGTTTTTTATTTTTGGTTGAAAATTATTATTTCAAACTAAAAATTTAACCATTGTATTAGGGTTGAAAATTAATCGTCTTTGGTTGAAAATTCAACTACTTGATTGAAAGTTGAACTAGTTTGTTAAACATTCATTTTGAAGATTCAACTAGTTTGTTGAAAATTCGTTTTTTTTTGTTGTTGAAAATTCGTTTTTTTTTTGTTGAAAATTAATTTGCAAATGAAATTTCAAATATTTCATTATTTGTTTAAAATTGATTGATTTTAGTGAAAAGTTCAACAATTTGGTTCAAAATTTATGTACTTTGTCGTAAAATCGTCTTTTTTGTGTAGGAAATATTCATCTTCTTGGTAGCAAATTCAACTACTCTATTTGATTTTTCTATTTGAACATCCATCTCTTTGATCGAAAATTTAAATATTTTATGGAAAATTCGTCCTTTTTTTGGTTGAAACCCAATTTTTCCAACTGAAAATTGATTTTTGATTGATTTTTGGTTGAAAATTGATCGTTTTCAGTTGAAAACACAAGTAATAGATTTTTCATTCAGAATTCTCTATTTTGGTTGACAATTCAACTGCTTGATTGAAAGTTGTACTTATTTGATAATTATTCATTTTAGTGGTTCAAGATTTAACTGCTTTGCTGAAATTTTTTTTATTTCAAGTTGAAAATCAATTTTTTTAACTGAAGATTCAACAATTCCATCCCTTATGAGAAAGAAGTATTGGTAAGTATTGGAACTTATACTTTTTTCGCGAATAAGTGTCGGAAATTCAATGCTTTTTCAGGAAAAAAGTACTTGATCTTATACTTACCGATACTTCTTTTTCATAAGGGATTGTTGGTTGAAAATTGAAACGTTTTATGTTGAAAATTCAGCAATTTGGCTCAAGTTTATGTATTTTATTGTAAAATTCATCCGTTTTGGTAGACAATTAATCTTCTCGGTTTAAAGTTTAACTGCTTGGATGAAAGTTAAACTAATTTGTTAAAAACCCATTTCATTGGTTTAAAATTAAGCTGCTCTATTGAAAATTTATTTTTCATTCTTCGTTAAAAATGAATTTTTTTAACTGATAATTTAACTATTCTATAATGGGTTGAAACTTGATTGCTTCTAGATTAAAACCAATTTTTTCAACTATTTTTTTGTTGAAATATCAAACATTACATTTTCTTTGGGAATTCCCCTTTTTTGTTAAATTTAACTATTTTGTGGAAAAATTAATTATTTTGTTGAACAATAAACTGATTTGTTAAACGCTTGTCTTTTTGGATAGAAAATTCATTCTTTTGAATTAAATTGAACTATCTAGTTGCAAATTCAATTTGCTTTTAAATGCAACTATTTAGTCGATAATTAATTTCGTTGTTCTTGATAATTTATCTTTTGGGGCTTAACAGTAAACATTTTTATACAATATTCGACTTTTTAGCTTGAAAACTCAACTCTTTCGCTGAAAATTCATTCTTTTCATTCAATTTCATTTACTCATTCTCTTTTGATAATAAATTAAGGTTTTTCGGTAGATAATTAAACTAATTTGTTGAAAATTTAATATATTCCAGCTTGAAATATGAACTGTTTCATTTTAAATTAAGTATGGTACAGTAAACTCTCACAAAGCGCCCTGTGACAGGACTGAGGTCCTTTCTAAACACGCCCCTTAGATATGGCGGGAAATATCTCTGAGACGCATTGGCGGATTAATTGAATATCGTCTCGCGCACGCGCATCTAATCCACGCTTAAGCCGCTTACCTAATTGAAAAGGAATGGAGGGGAGAGGCACTTGGCGAGAGTAGGCGTTTTGTAGAAAAGGCGCGTTTTGAGAGTCTACTGTACCTACAAATTAATTTGATAAAAAAAAAAAAATATCCATCTATTATTTCCCTATTTTCGTGAAAAATCACCCTGTTTTTTTCCTGTTTTGAGAGCATTTTGGTCTGTGAAGTCTGTTAAAATATTATGTTTTATGTTGGGCGTTTATCAAATGAATTTAAAGAACAAATTTTGACTGAAAACGAGGAAGGGGGTAGGGATTTTTTCTATTTGTGACATCACTCTGGAAATTTCAAACTTTGTGTGACGATATGTGAAGAACAAAGGAATTTTTGAGTAGTTTTTGAACGGGCCGTAAGAAAAAGTTCTCTTAAAATTAAACTTTGTATATGAAAATTCAACTTACTGGACATGTCCATGACTACAGCCAGGTCAGAGAATACAAGAGTCTCGTTTTCGGCAGAGCGGCCCAAGTCAATCCTATCCATCAGAGATTCAGAATAATTGGCTGTAAATGTAAGGGCAGCCCAAGCCCAGCCCTTTTCTACAGCATATTTTGCTTCTTCGTCAGTATCATATGGTAAATATTGAACCTCTCGCTTTTGAAGATGTTGCAGGAATCTACAACTTAATCGTGTCCAATTGCAACCAACCGTAGGAATACATGGTTCTGCGCTGTTATTTAATTCGTTGTTCACTATCGCTAATGTTAATCCGGTAGGGTCTTTACCGATCGAAACACAGAATAGAATCATTTGTAGAACTGGTAACCCAATGATGAAAAGCATGATTCTGAAATAAAAAATATAAGTCTTTAGTATTATATTATTGCACTAATGATTTGGTGAAATATTGATTTTAACCGATGCAGCCGGGCACTCAAAATTTCCCATGTAAAGTGCATGGGAAAATATTACTTTTTTGAGTTTTTGAGATAACTTCTGTAGGTATTAGAGAATGTTGCGGAAAAGAACCAGAACTTGTAACACCAAGCCAGTATGCCGTCCCTCTCCATAGCCTTATAGCTATAGGGAGGCTGCCAGATGGCAGAGTAGGTGAGGCTCACTTTGTTATGCAAAGAGGTTCGCGTCATTCACTGTGCGATGGGGTATGACTGGCACCTGAGTGGTTTATAGCTTGAGCGCCAGAGGAGGACCTCACGGGCTCCCCCGCCCACACTACAAACTAACTAAACTATAAGAATTGTAGGGAACTTTGCAACAAAGAATTCTAAATATCAATCATATGGATTTGTCATCCCTAAAAAAAAATACCCCGTAATCCCAAAAAGGCCAATTCTATACGAAAACTACACATTTGAGCACTGTATTCTCGTGTTTTTTTTTCTTGCCAAAAATTATAATTGTTGGTTTCCATTTTTTTCTGAATTGGAAAAGGGAAATTTTTAATTTTTAAAATGTTTATTTTGGTTTGGAATTTTTTCTAAATATGCAGGGAGAAATTTTCTTGTATTTTGATGTTTTTTACAGGGTTAGAAGGGGCGAAATTTTGGATACTTTTTCCTGAATTGGAAAGGGTCATTTTGTATTTTTAACATTTTTATTGAGTTGGAAGTAAGAAAATGTTCATTATTAATTTATTTTCTGGATTGAAAGAGGCTAATTTTGTCTATTCAACATTTTTTGAGTGAACGGGGGGGGGGGCAAATTTCGTATTCTTAACATTCAAAAGAAAGGGAGAAACTTTTTATTTCCGATTTTGTACAGAATTTGTTAAAAAATGTCAAGATCTTACATTTTATATATGTTCTGCTTTGTTTATTTCAAATGAAAATGTTTTCAACTTCAAGAGTTCAATTTTTTAAATTTAAATGGCCTAGAGAAATTTTAGCGAACCGGGAAATTCCGGGAAATGACCGGGAATTTTTTTCCTGAATTAAAACGGTCTCCCTGATGCCTTGTATTTTCAAAATAATTTTCAGTTTTAGTAGAGTTGAATAAAAATAAATATTCACCCAACATTCCGCCACATCCAAAGGAAGTTTTTCCATATTAAAGCCTTCATGTGTGTTCGGTTGAGCATTTTGAAATTCGAGTTTCCTTCTTCTTCTGCTGGGGGAAGTACCGCCGCCTATTTATGAAATTAAAATTTTTATTTAATTTGGAAAGCTTTTGTTTATCCACAATTATATTTTGAAGATAAAAATAATACTTACGATTTCTTCCTCAGTTACGACGATACTTTTCCTTCGACTAGAAATACTGACGTTATCACCAAACTCTCCACTCATTTCGTCATCCACATTCTGAAACATTATTATTAATATATTCATTAGTATTGGCTTTTTTTTAAACAACTGTAATTTCAAGCAGGGAATATTCTCAAAAAATTTAAAAATATATGACTTTCATTATCGGCAATAAAATCATTTACTTCCGTCAACTGGCGAGCAAAGACAATACACGAGGGTATGGTACGTTTTAATTAGATAATTACTTAAAAATAAAAATAAATTTTAATTCATGCAGATTTTCAAAAAAAAGCAGTGATAATTCTATGGAAAATTTTAAATCGCATAATTTCAAATACAAACGTTTAGATTTTCAGAGTTCCTATTTGAAGAATTTCAAACCGAGAAAAGTTGCTATAAACAATCATTCTAAATGTGATGTGTTCAATTCATATTTTGTTGTTGAAAATTAAACTGAAATCTTTCTTCGTTGAAAAATAACTCATTTTTGTAAATTCGCCTTTTCGGTTGAAAAATTCATCCGTTTTAGTAGAAATTTCATTTTTTTAAATAAAAATGCAGCTTTTTGTTTGAAAATTAATTTTTTTTTGCTTGAGAATTTAACTATTTTGTTGAAAATTCCTTTTTTTTCTGTTGTTGAATTAATCTGGGCGATACCACATATCAACGGCGATACCACGCTGAAAACACCAGTTCCCGTTAGATCACTGAAGTTAAGCAGTGTTGGGCGCGGTTAGTACTTGGATGGGTGACCGTTCGGGAATACTGCGTGTTGTTGACCCGTCGTGGGTGGGGTGGACCCACACTGGTAGTATTTATCCACCTAGAAACACTACCCGAATCGGGTAGTGAGGCAATGAACTTTCGAGTTCGAAATGCTAATAAATTTTTTTTATTTTTTTTTTAAATAAAATAAGAATCTTCTTTGGTTAAAATATCTACTACTACATTAACCGTTCAAAATTCATATTTTTTGTTTGAAAATTAATGAACTTGGTTGCAGGTTGAAGAACTGTGTTGAAATGTCATTTTTTGTTTTGAGAATTCATCTCTGGTTGAAAGTTTAATTATTTTGTTGAAAATTATTGTTTTTTAATTAAAATTCAACTACTTAAGTAAAAGTTGAACTACTTTCTTAAAAATGCATGTTTTTAGTTAAACGTTCAGCTCTTTCGTTAAAAACTAAAGTATTTTGTTGTTGGAACGTTTTTTTTTATTTAAAATGAATTTTTTAACTGAAAATGTAATTTCCAATTTTTTTCTTGGTTTGAAGGTTCTTCTTTGTTCCTCAAGTTTGCAATTTTCAGGCTGAGAATTAACTTTTTGTTGGAAATTCATATTGTTCGGTTTTAAAAGAAATTTTTTTACAGAAAATTCGTCTTTTGGCTTAAAAGTTGAACAATGTTCATGAACTTTTTTTTCCTGACTGAAAAATCTTTTTTTTTTAATTCATTTTTTTGGTTGAAAAGTTCATCTCTTGTAGTAGAAATTTTTCCTTTTTTTGATGAGATTGCAGATTGTAGATTGAGATCATTGTAGATTGAAAATTCAACTACTTTGTTGAAAATTTAATTATTTTGTTAAAAGTTTCACCCTTTGGTTGAAAATTCACCTATTTTGTTAAAAGTTCGTTTTCTTGTTGTTGAAATATCAACTATCACATTTTTTGTTGAGAATTCATCATTTTCTTGAAAATTCAACTTCTGGGGTTGAAAAGTTTTGTCTTTTTGGTTTCAAAATTCATCTCTTTTGGTAGAAATTTTATCTTGTTTGCTTGAAATATCAATCATTACATTCTCTGTTGAGAATTAATTTTTGTATAGGTTAAAAATTCAGTTACTTGGTTAAAAATTCAACTATCTCGTTAAGAGTTTAATTACATTAATGGAAATTGAACTATTTTGTAGGATTTTTTTAAAGTTTAATCTTTATTTCTTGTTAGAAAATTCTTTTTTTCAAGTTTAATCTTTTTTGTTTCAAAATTCGATCATTTGATTGAAAATTTATCTTTTTAGGTTGAAAATTCAACAATTTGGTTAAAAATTCCAATGTTTTGTTGAAAATTTAACTATTTTGTTGAGAAAATGTTCTTTTGGATTGAAAATTAATATTTTATGGTAGAAGTCATCTTTTTTTGGTTGAAAGAAATCAATATATTTGAAATTTTAGAATTATAATCTAAAGATGTATAGTTTTATTTCATTTATAGAAGATACTATGTTAAAAATTTTACAATACTGAAACAGCCACATTTCAAAATATTTTTTGATAATAAAAAATAAAAAATAAAAAAATCATTTGTCGAGAAGTGTTGTATTAATGAATAATAATATGTATCACTTTTTTCCTCCAGAGTTATTATTTTTCTCAGGTCTGAGATTTTTAGAATAACTAATTGGTAGACAGTAACAATTCCATTTCATAGAATTAATATCTCAAGGAAGACCCTGATTGATTTAAATATTTAAATATTCACAAATGAATGTTCGTTTTTTTTATAAGTCGAGTATGAAACCCTTCACCTACGAGAAAGCCACTCTGTTCCCTCTACTAAGAAATTTTTAATTTTAATAACATCACCTTCATGTTAAAAACAAGGAAGGGCGAATTTTTAAATGCATTCTTATTCATTGTATTCTTACCGCTTCTGGAGACACACCGGTAACACTAACGAGTATACTGCTTCTTCGTCGCAGACCCATATTTTGACGTCTACTGAGTTTTAAGAAAACTTCTTCCAAAGTGTCTAGCCTATGCATTTCCATGAGTCTCTTAGGTGACTCCTCAGCTAGAAATTTTCCACCCCTCATGAGTCCAATAATTCCTGCTTGTCTAGTTTCTTCAATATAATGGGTTGTGATTATAATAGTTTTGTTTCCATCCTTAGTTATTTGCACCAAATGGTCCCAAATACTTTGTCGAAGAACAGGATCTACACCTACTGTTGGCTCATCCAAGATCAGCAATTCGGGATCAGCCAATAATGCCGCTGCAAATGATACTCGCCTTTGTTGACCTCCCGAAAGATTTTTTACAAAACGATTCTCAGAGGGCAGCTCCAGGAACTGTAAAAATTAAAAAATTAGTCAAAAAAGGGTTTCGTAGCCTATTAAAACGAAAATAAGTCGTTCATCCCCCCCTTCCCATACCTTGCCCCCCTACACCCTACAGATGAAAAAGCTATACATAGTTTATATAAATATATATAGGACACAAGAAAATGATATTTTTCATTTGTTTTATAAATTTTTCTGCATAAAACAAATGAAAAATATAGAGCTTTGTCCACCATGTATAACTTTTTCATCTGGGCTCACTTCCCCTTCTTGGAAAAAAATACGACAGATGGACACCCGACCGGAACTATAAGGGTTTCTGCCCGGGACTACGAAACCCTGAAAATTACAAAAATTTCAATTTTTTTTTCTAATTATTGTGTACATATTATTTAGAAGAGTGACGTAAATGGATTTTTTTAGATTTTAGATTCCATTACTTGAAGTTTAAATAAATAAAACTTTTTTTATCTTTCTTAAATAGGTAAAAAAAATAGTAAAATACGAAGCCTAACAATCAAATTTAGGTAAATTTACTACGAATCAAGTAGAACTAACATAAATTCCAGTTAACTTTCTATCATTCTCATTAATTTCACTAAATTGTTTTTTAATCGCCGTATCTTGCTTAAGATTTTCTCGGTCTATTTGAAATAAAGCGGAAAATAAGCAACCAATGGGTAGAGTTACTGGCATGCACATCTCTCCAAGAGCGAGTGGAAAATATCATTTTTGGCTAACTAACTAGTAAATTCTGACTAACCAATTAGTAGTTTCGCCACCGTCAGCCACATCTAGATCCTAGCGGATCGCGTGAACGCACCGGTTACGCAATTGCGTGATCGCAAAGTGACCACATAGTGACCGTTCCGTTCACTGGGCCCGCTAGGGCATATTTGCATCCTTTTTCACTTTCATTCACAACTTCACAAATAACTGCAAACTTTTCTAATCTTTTTTTTTATTCATATATTTGTATTCATTCAT
>CAKNXH010068621.1:0-36122 GCA_932178445.1 Andricus quercusramuli
GTAAGTATTGACGCATTTTTTCCATTTTGCCACTTTAGCTTTTTTTTTATATCTTCTTAACAAATTTACATTTTGCCTTTAACTCGCGCTTGTTACAGGCAGAATTTTATTACCTTTCGCGGTATAATGAAGAAAAAAATTTCATGTTAATACACTCAATTTCCTATATAAGAACGGTTTCGGGCATAGCTTGCAGTGGCCTTGATCCTAAATCGGCGGAATTCAAACGTAAACCGGTAAGGTCGCATGAATAATTACGGTTGGATTTGGACGTATGACACAACCTAATTCAATTAACGCGCTGAGAGTGCGGCCCTCGACCTGTTTGTCACGCTTGATTGAGCACCGCCTCTATTTCGGCCCCGCCACTCCTCTCATCAAGAAACTGTGGACGCCATCAGTGCTAGAAATATCGAGAACCGGGGGTTCTTATACCGGGAGTTGAGTGTATTATAAAAATTAAGGAACATTAACAGCAGCTCAAAAATCAGACGTATAGATCATTTTCGCCTGTAGTGTAATCACTCATTAAAAGTGTATTATTTTCTTATTTTTGTATGTATTAAAGCGATAAACCTTACATTTATTCCTTATCAGAAGGTATAGGGTGGTTCAAAAAAGGCAAATTTCGAAATTAGTGTTTGGGGATAATAGCTCAATTTGTGAGGTTTAAAGAAATGTGTACGTATTTATTTCCATCGGAGCAATATTGAATGGTGCCGCCTAGCTTCTCTATTTTCCCTTGAGAATAACATAAGGGAAAAGTCCCACTTCATCATTTAATATTGTGCGATCGAAAAAAAAACGTATTCATTTTTTCAGATCCTCACCAAATATGCCATTTCCCCAAACGAAATTCGAACTTTACCTTCTTTTAACGACCTTAGCGAGAAAGTCGTGCTGAACTACGTAAAAAAAGTCCCATTGGAATCGCAATAAGATCCGAATCAAGTCTCATTTTCTTTTTCTTGAAATTTTTACATGAACATCCATCATATCAGAACTTTAAAAAATTAAAATAGTTAAATATGGCTTTACAAATGCATTTTCTGAACAACATTTTTCCGAGGAATGAATTTTTTTTTAACTTTATCGGTATTTTCGTCCTATTTTAATAGGACGTTTTCGAACTTTTTTGGCACAAAAGTACTTGAAAAATGCCTTTTAATTTTCCTCAAAATTCGTACGAGTACCTTTGTCCTAAAAAAATACATAAATCCTATAAACACTTTCGAGAAAAATTAAATAGGACACCTGTAGAAATTTAGTCCCTGTTCGGACTAAAAACTACAAACTCTTGTAAATTTGGATTTGTTTAGCATAGGTTTTAAGGGAGGCAACTGTTATTTTTTGACTGATTGCAATTGTAACTTTTTTAGCCATAATTTGTACAATTGTTTTTTTTCATATTTTTGTCATTTGAAATGATTTCGTATGATGTAAAGAATGTGGTACCTCCCCTTAGATAAATAAATAGGATACAATTATTAAAATGCGTCAAGTTTAAACATACCACCGTACTTACAAGCGACCAAAGTTAATTTTAATATTGGCATGTAAATATTGTAAATATACTTACATTTGTTATACTTTTTGTTAATTAGTTTATTGTTAACTATATAGGACAACTTCTACCATAAATAGAACAAATTCAAGGTTCAAAAGGTTTAGGTATTCAAAAATTCTTATATTCGTTCGAAAAAGTTAAAAAGTTGATTAGACAAGCGTACGATTTTGTTTGAACAGATAATTTAGTCCTGCAAACAAATTTGTAAAAAGAACATTTTTTTGGTATTTAATTCAGTTTTAAATAATGAAATATATTCCAGCTCTCTATATTTGAATCTTAAGTATGAATTAATTTTTTGTAAGTAGATGATTTCGTTTAATTTCAGAATTTTGAAATCAGCGAAGTTAACATGGATATTAAAATTCAATACTTACCTGTAAACTTGTGAAGAAAACTTCATAGGAGAAACCTCCCTACAGTGGATAATACAAGCTACAGCGGATGATGATTAATTTTAAATACTAATGTATGTTTGAAAAATTAATTTCATTTAATCAATAGTCAAGACGCGATAAGTGTTGATAAATTTAATTCAAAATGAATTATTTTGCGTATATTTGCGCTGTGAATTAATGATTATCCACTGTAGGTTCCATTATCCACTGTAGGGAGGTTTCCCCTGCATAAAACAATAAATATCCTAAAGTTCTCCAATATTCGAAGCGAATTGACAAATCACGAATTATGCATCTATAACATTGTAATACAGTGACCATCGCCCTCATGAGCATCCAAATATGAATAAGTATTATAAAATGTGTTCCTTTCTTTACTTGCTAAACTTATGCGGCAAAATCTTCTAAAGCAACAGGGTTAATAAGCAATGAATTTATGTATTTATAACGAACCTAATATATTTAATTAAGGTAGAGATACTTAATGTGTAAGGTCGTTTTACATGTAAATATTGTAACAAAGTTGTAAATTTTTAGTATGCTAAGCAGAAACGTCATAAATTATGATTGGCTGCTGCTGATATTCAAAGCGTAATTCATCGATTTGTTATTCCATAAATTATTAAGTAGTTAGACCACGCAGTAAGGAATAGAAATATTTTAAAGATTAGCAATAATCTTTGTTTGAATAGTAACATCGAAAATTGATTTTTGTCTACTGTCGTAGAATATTTATTTGATATCAATACTACATGCTACACATATTGAGTATTGAATTCTGATTTTCTAAATAGGAGCCGTTCAAAAACTACTTTACGCTTTTTTTTAAATTTCCACCCCTCTCTTTCTTGGACAACAAACGAATTAATTTTAGATCAAAAAGCTGTATTTACAACCAAACAGTTGAACTTCCAGGCAAAAGAGACTCATTTTTTAAACAAGAACTTTTCTACCAAGAGAGATGAATTTTCGATCAAGATACGAATTTTCAACAGTACAGTTAAATTTTCGAGAAAGAAATGAACAACGAAAAAATAAATATCAACAAAAAATTTTAATTTTACATAAAAAACAGTTAATTTCAGCTAGAAAATACGAATTTTCAACAAACATAAAAAAACAGTTGAATCCTCAACCAAAACATTTTTTTTAACCAAACACTTGTTCTTTTATGTAAGCAAAAACGCTGAAATTTCTACCAAAGAAGATGAATTTTCAACCAAGAAATACGAATTTTCAATAAGAAAATAATTATCAACCAAATAGTTGAATTTTCCAGCGAAGAAGACGAATTACCAAGCCGTTACATTTACGACCAAAAAGATAACTTTTCAACAAAATGATAAAATTTTAAACAAAATTGGTGAATCGCAACTAAAACGATGAATCTTCAACAAAAAAATTAATTTTCAACATAGAAATTCAACTTTCAACCAAGTAGTTGAATTTTCAATCAAAAAATAATAATTCTTAACAAAAAATATAATAGTTGATATTTCAACCAAAACAGATTTCAATTTTAAATTTAAAAAAGTCAAATTTAACCAAACAGGATGAATTCTCAATAAAAAAAGTAATAGCTGATATTTCAACCAAACAAAAAATTAATTTTAAATAAAAAATTAAGAAAGATTTTTCATTCAAGAGAGAGAAAAACTGTCAACCAAATTTTAATTTTCAACCAGAAAGTTAATTTTCTACAAAAAGATCAGACTTTGTAACCCAAAATGACGAATTTTCAACCAAATAGTTCAATTTGCTACCAAATTAATGAAATGTTCAAACCAAAAAGACAAATTTTTGAGCCAAAAAGAATAATTTTCACAAAACAGTTGAATTTTCAACCCGAAAATATGAATTTTCAACAAAAAATTTAATTTTTAATGAAATAGTTGAATTTACCACCAATGAGATGAATCTTCAATTAATCAAATGGCTTTTCAAGAAAGTACTTGAACTTTCAACCAAATAGTTTATTTTCATTCAAGAAGATTAATTTCTTCCAAAAAATGACGAATTTACAACAAAATATATACATTTTTAACCAAATAGTTGAATTTTCATTTATAAATGATTAATTTTCAACCAAAAATGGAATAGTTAAATTTTAAGTGAAAAATAATTTTCAAATAATAAAAAACGAATTTTGACCAAAATAGTTAAATCTTCAACCAATAAAATGAAGTTTTAACAAAGCAGTTCAACTTATAAGAAATTAGTTGAATTTTGAACCAAAAAAGATGAATTTACAATGAAAAATTTAATAGTTGGATTTTCAACTAAAAACGATCGGTTTCAACTAAAAGTGAAATAATTAAATTTTCAGTTGAAAAAATTAATTCTCAACCAAAAAATAAACGAGTTTTGAAAAATATCTTAAACCAATAAAATGAATTTTATAAAAAGTAGTTGAATTGTCAACCAAATAGAATTTTTAATCAAAGGAGATGAATTATGTACAAACAAAAAAATAGTAGTCGACTTTTCATTTAAAAATAATTAACTTTCAACGAAAAAAATTTGGATTTTCTTTTTGGGTTCTATTAATTCATTTCACGTTTAAGAGAAAAAACGAGAAAAAGGGGAGTATATTGAAAACAGGGAAAAAGAAGAATAAGTATCGTTACAAAACTTGCCATCAAAACTTGGCATTGTAACGTAGTTTTTGAACAGTCCTATCTCTTCATCACAACTTAAAATTCAATTTTTTAAATCAATTTTTAATAATCGAAAACGAGAAATAATTATCTGACATTACACATTTTTTAAAGTAATTTTTAATCCTTTAGTCAGAAACGCAAATACAGATCGATGCGATTTTTGTATTTTATGAAGATTATTGCAAATCTAAGACACCTTACTGTCTCAAGAAGAAGTGAATGTACAATAAATTTAGTTTTAATATTTATTTTATTTTTAGAAAGTTCAATCCTCAGTGCAACAAAATGCTTTCACCAAATTTGTTTTCTAGTTTACAATCAACATAAATGTATGGAACTGGTGTTGGCAATTAAATTAAAGCAGGCGATGTAAAATTACTATGGAAAAAAGTTATTTAGCAATTTTTTGCCGTTTTCGTGAAAATCGCCTTTGAGATATCCATCACAAGTCACAGAGTTTGGCAAAACATACTTCAAATCGGCCGGTAGCTCATTGGCTTCATAGATCAAAGGTTGCTTTTTTCATTCTCGCGGCCCACCCTTTTTTTCATTAATTTTTTATTTATTAGAATGTTTCTAAATATAATTTCCAGGTTTTCTTCGAAAAATCTTTGATCATTTATCGATTAAAAGGCAAGGTTTAGAAAACCTGGTTCATACTTCTAATTTTAAATATAATTGGTAAACCTTATGAAAACAATTAATAACATTTATAGAAAATAAATTTGTTTGCAAAAAACATGATAAAACTGTTGAAAAATTAGTTTTTTCGTAAAAGGTAATTACTATAAAAACTATTGAAGGAAATTACATCTATAAACATTTAAATTAATAAAAAATAATATAAAAAAGTGGCAGCGAGAATTGAACACGCAACCTTTAGACTACGGAACCGAAGCGCTACTGTGCTGCAGGCCGATTTAAGGTATGTTTTGCCAAAAATTGCCAAACTCTATATGTCTTGTGGTGGATATTTCAAGTTTACAATTGCCGGTTTAAGTTTTTTAATTGAAAATTGAACAATGGAATTCCAAGATTTGAGTGTTAGCTTTAGTTCCATGACAAATATGAAGACAGTATAAATATCATTTTGATAAATGAATGAATACTAATTTATAAGTTTGATGAACCTTGCAATATTGACCAAAATTATGTTCAATTTACATCCCTACTAGTATCGAATTGAATGCTATATTTTTTCGCTTCATAAAGTCGGCGAAAATAAAAGAGAATAAATTAAAGAGTTCAAAAACAACTATTTATTTTTCATACCAATCATTATCTTAAAATTTGAATAATAATTAGTATTTAATTAGTTTAGAACTGAGCCCAGTGAATAAGAAAAAAATACTTTAACGTTGCTTATTGCAAGCATAATACAGCAGTAAGACGTACGCAACTAAATATTAACCAAGTGTCCACTCAAATCCTCAAAAAATCCCTCATAATTCCATGTTTTTGCAGGTATCTCATAATATTTCCAGCCATAATTTTGGATAGTATAGAGCCATTTCGCATTTTTTTGTAACGATCGACTAGGAATATGTATAGAATTTTGCGAGTTTATTATAAATGTTTTTTTCAGTTCTTGTGAATACCTAAAATTGTAAAAATAGTACTATTCATATGTCAAATTAAATAACTGCTTTTCCATTTATGGAACTAACTTTATGAAAGGAAAAGTAATTTCTTAATGGTACAAGTTTCTAGGAATTTAATTAATATGCTTAATTTAGAAAACTTTGACAAATTATATAACAAGATATTCTTAAATATATTATCACAATTGAATAATTAAATAGATAAATAATACTAAAACGTAATTATTCATTTTTAAAATTTGTTCCTGAAGTCCATGAATTTGGATAAGGATTGAAACAAATTGTTATTTTATCTTTATATACTTGAAATTCAATGCATACTTAACATATTAATATTTTGAATTAAAGATATTTTCCAGTTTTCACGTGAATAGAGGAATATATTATTTCAAGTAAAATTATATGGGTACTATTTATTAATAGTATATTCAGAGATAAAAGGAGATCAAAAAATGGGAAGTATGGTAATTTTCTCACAAAAAAGAGGAAAAATAAGGGAAAGATTAAACATTTATTTCTCATGTCGAAAAGAACAATCTTCTTATAAGAAATTTTTTATTTTTTAATAATTTTCAATGATTTCTGCCATTAAAGAATTTATTTTTGATAATGGATAAACTTAGGTCGTTGGGCATCCGTTCACAGTGATATAAGAAATCCGAGAAAAAATAAAATGAGCTAAATACACAATTTTGAAATGTTCAACATCGTTCTCATAAATATTTCTTTCCAAGATTGGTCATTTCTGCCTTACCATAATTAACAATTTTAATGGAAATTTAAAACTACACTCTTCAGTAGAGCGAAGTAAAAATGGTAAAATTAATCGAACCGTTTGAGCTGAGGGATAACAAATAAAATTGTGGATCGACATCGACATCCAAAGCAAGTGAAGAAAAATTTTGTTGAAATCGGGTAATATCTTCTCTTTTTTGAATTTATAATTAAAAATTTGTTTAATTCAAAAAACAATTGTGCCGGATTCAAATTTTTTTGAAAATGTACAGAAAAACGTTTTTCAAATTGATTCATTCGTGAAATTTCTTCAGCTTGAACCAAATAAACATGTTATTATTTTTTATTCATGGGAAACATTTTTTTCGTGGTGTTTATAGCGTTCCAAAATCACAAAAGAAATGAAATCCCAAAAATGATCACGTCAAAAGATTTTTTTTTTTTCGGAAAAGCAAAATGAGAAAGTGTTTCTTTGGTTCAAGCTGAATAAATTTCAAGTCCGACATATTCAACTTTTTTTAAAATGTAAATATAACAAATTCGTCATAATGTTTGAATCAATAGGAAATACTTTGCATTTGAAATCGTTAAATTTTACTGATTAAAAATTTTGTTCACTTTTGTCGAATGCTAATCCACAATCCCGCCCCAAGTATTCACCTTCTAGTACTTATTTAAAAAGTACTTTATATTTTGTAACTGTTCCAATTTTATATTGGATAACAACTTCAACATTCTAGCTATTGAATGGACGAATTGATTTCCAAAAAGTTTGTTTGAAAAAAATCATGCAGTTTCGCGAAATTTGAAAATCCAATTATGACTTCGAAATGGTGTAAAACTGACATTTCAACTTCAAAATAATTACGATAGCAGTAATAATTTTGCATATTTACAAAAAATGAGGAATTGTGTTTTAGTTTATTCAGTGCTGAACGGAAGGGACCCAATAGTAATTAAAAATAATTAGCCAGTGTCGAGAAAAATTAAATTTGATTTTTTACTTTGTGGTTAGAAAAGCTTCTCGGGCTGTGAACACAAGAACATAAATTTTGAAAAATGATGCCCCAAAAAAATCCTTTGGCAGGCATGTGTAATAGAATTTATCTGATTTTTTGAGCTAATAAACCCGATTTCGAAAATTTGGCGCTTGCCTCCTTTTGCATTTCTACCCTTCACTTGTACTACTGTTCAATTTAATATATATATATATATATATAAATAAAATTAAATATATATATATAAAATATATATATAAAATTCCCAGTCAAAAAGTAAAATTATTGGCACTTCTTAATTCCCAATCTCAAAACATTTCCGGCTTGGGGTCCAGTGTGGGCCACCCTGTTTGAACATTTCGAATATTTTGGCAACAAGATCTCTTTTAACGTTTCACTTATAATGACTATCAGTGGAAGCTGAAATTCTTTTATCATGCAACAGTAATAAAAGAAATGTAAAGTAGTCCATTGAGAATAATTATTGAAATAAATTTTTATATTCTCAGGGCCCCAGACGTTGAGATCCGCCCCTAAAAATCTGTAAATCTAGTGACTATTCTATTCACAAAATTCTTAATTATTAACCAAGGTGTTAAAGTCAATTAAATTTTGAAAAAACATGGAATAATTTACTGATTGGTATTCTAATTCACTATTTTACCAAAAAGTTATCTCAAAAATAAGCAGACGCAAAATACGAAGGTGCCCCTAGGCCTTAACTAGACCCTAGAAGTTTTTGATTGGTCAAAATAAATCTCCAGGCATTGGCACTCCCTTCAGCTTTTTATATTAATAAATAATAAGGTTAATAATATAAAGCAGCATTTTGAAGATGTGATATTTTATTTGTTGTCAGATACTTTGTAAAATATTTATCTAGTAAATGTGTAAATAATTATCTAAATAATAAATTATAGAAGAAGGCGAGAGTCTGATTGGAAGAGAAGATGGTGGGGGGCTTACCAATCAACGATTATTGAATTTTAATGACTCACTTTGAACTACCGAAAGACAGTGTTTGCGAAATCTACCTGCGTGGCGCCCCCAGAAGATCGCATCCTACGGTGCAATCCTTACATTACGTACAGATACGTCGGTGTAGATTGTTGATTTTTCATTCAGTAAAAAAAAAAAAATTAAATGAGAAATAAAATAATTTTTAAATAACAAATTAATAGAAAAAGTTCTGAAGCCTTTGACGGAGAAGCAAAATGGAAATCGAAAAGAAGCCTGCCCCCCAAAACCAAGTGACGCCGCCGAAAGTTCCAGCAAGTGTCTCTTCAAAGCTTACGTGTTCTCGAACTCCTAAAAGGGGTTGGTTTGATGATTTTTTAGAAGAAAATAATGAAAAAATATTGTCTCCATTTACGCGTGAAGTTTTCTTTGGAGAAGAAGCCGTGACGAGAAAATTGGCACAGAAAAAGCAGATGGAAATTCCACTTGGCAAACTTCCCCTGAATTTTGTCCCCTTATTTTTCCTAAATAAGAATAATCAGGGCATTAAACGAGACGCAGAAGATACGAGAGATGACGACAGGAGGAAGAAACCTAAATTGATTTCGGAAGAATAAAAACGATTTCCAAACGGCCCTTTTCAGGGCCAACAAATATTTTTGACGTGGTACAAAATCTTAGTCCTCAAACATAAGTTTACATTTATGTGAGTTTTTAATTTTATTTTAATTTAGATAAGTATAATAAATGCTGAATGTGTGTTTGAAGACTATTTTTGTGAAGAGTTATGACATTTTTATTATTTTGGAAATTCTTTGTGGCAGAGATTGTAAAGTTTCAGAAATAAGTGCACAATACTGCCTGAGCTCTAAAATATTTTTTTCCAAAGACTACGTTTTTGTGTGAAGTCCAAATCCAGATAATTCTTTCATAATTTATTTTTCATCTGTTTTTAAGTGATTTTATCGAAGTTTTGTAAGATTCTATTTCTCAATATTGTCTGAATGGAATTTCTGTTATTACTCCAGGCTGTTCTTTTTGAAAAGATCAAAATTAAAAGAGAAAAAAAAATTTTAAAACATCAGCAGGGTTACTACAAAATCCCATTTTCGAAATTCCCCGACCACTTTTTCAGTTATTTGGACCGCTCTAATTTCTTTTGTATAAAAACAACCTCACACTGAGAAGATCAATAATGTTAATGTGACACAAATATTTGTTTCTAAATTTATTTGAGACACTTTCAGCAACTTTGCTGTCATACAGAATTTTACAAGGGGCCATCCACAAAATACGTTAAACATACGTAATGTACATGAACTATGAACCAAATAGTTAAGTTTTCAACTAAAAAATATCGATTTTTAACCGAAAATGGAATAGTTAAATTTTCAGTTAAAGCAATTCATTTTCAACATAGAAAAAAAGAATTTTCAACAAAATAGTTGAATTTTCTGCCGAAGTTATGAATATTTCATCCAGAAAATGAATTCTCATCGAAAAGTGTAGTAGTTATTTCTGCCAAAAACAGTTTATTTTTCAATAAAAACTTGTTGAACTAAACCGAAAAGTACGAATTTTCAACAAATTAGCTAGACTAATGTTGAAAACAAAAAGAGGAATTTCGAACAAAAGGGTTGCACTTTTAACCAAAAAAAATTATTCAGTCAATAAATGTTATCCAAAACGTTGAATTTTCGATTCAAAAAGACGAATTTTCTAACATAATTAACTTTTCAACTCAAAAAGACGACTTTTTGAACAAAATAAATGGATTTTCAACTGAAGAAGATAAATTTCCTACAAAAAATATAATAGTTACAATTTCAGTTAGAAAAATAAATTTCGAATAAAATGAACGAACTTTCAACAAAATAGATAAATTTTCAGCCAAGTAGACAAATTTCAACAAAGAGTTCTATTTTAAGCAAAATTCATGAATTTTCAACCGCATAGTTAAGTTTTCAATCTAAAAAAGGTCAATCTGAAACAAAAACTGGAAGAATTAAATTTTCAGTTAAAACAAATAACTTTCAAGGAAATTGTTAAATTTTCAACCAAAATGATGAATCTTCGATTAAAAAAAAATGAATTCTCAACGAAAAGTGTATAGTAGTTGATATCCACTGAAAATGTTTTATTTTTCAATCAAAAACAGTTGAATTAAACCAAAAAGTACGAATTTTTAAAAATTAGTTGAACCCTCAACCAAAATGGACTAATTTTCAAAACAAAAAAGGGAAATTTCAACAAGAGTTGAATTTTCAAACCAATAGGACAAATTTTATACAAAAAAATTAGTTTTCAACCCAATAATACGAGTTTTTGAACCAAACAAATGAATTTTCAACTAAAGACGATAAATTCTCAACAAAAGATAGAAGTTAGATTTCCAGTTAGAAAAATAAATTTTGATCCATAATAAATGAATTTTTTACCAAAAAGATGAAGTTTTAACTTATGAGATTGCTTTTTTTTTTTGGTCAAAAAATGAAGCATTTTCAACTAAGACAGATGAACTGACTTAGAATAGTAAAATTTTCCACAGAAAAATTAATTTTCAATGAAATATTTAAAAATGGAATAGATACATTTTCAACCAAAATGATGAATTTTCAACCACGGAGATGAAACTTCTATAAAAAAAGATTAATTTTCGGGGGACAACAATGGAATAGTTGAATTTTGACCGAATATTTGAATGCAAGGTATTTTCAACCAAACCATGGAAAAGTTGAATTTTGAGTAAAAAAAATTAATTTCAAATAAAATAAAAAACAAACAAGTTTTTCAGTCAAACTGCTGAATCATCAACAGCAAAAATGAATTTTTAACAAAGTAGTTCCACTTTCAACGCATGACTAAGTAGTCGAATTTTCAACCCAAAAAGATGAATTTGTAAAGAAAAAAAACGAACATTTAAAGTTAAAAAAGAATAGTTAAATTATCAGTAAAAAATTAATTTTCAACAAAATAGTTGAATTTTCAACCAAACAGATGAGTTTTCAACAAAAAATAGCTGAATTGAACCGATTGAACCAAAAATATGCAAATTCTACAAAAGTAAATGAATTTTCAACGCAAGAAGACAAATTCACACTTCTAATTTTATTTCAAAACCTATAATATGGAGAACCAAAAAAAGATTATACAACAAATCATTCAGACAATTTTGAGAAAGTTTTATATTCAATTTTTGAAATTTTCTGTAATTGACATTTTCACACATTTTATTAAGGGAATGTGACAGTCTGTCACGTGACTCATCATTACATGTAATTATATTCGCCCCTGTTCTCAGTTACATTAAAAATAAAAAATTAATGAGATTGCACTAGTTAAGCAAAACAAAAAATCTTGTTACTTGCCCTTAAAGTAATTTAAAAAAACACAGAAAATAAGTATGAAACTTTATATTCCGTGTGACGAAGAATTTTAACAATAATAAAAATGTAAGAACATTTTTTTAATCCTACCAAAATATTTTGGACTCAAATTTGTTTTATAGATAGCAGAATTGTGTGTTTGCAAAAATGGGTGCGATGAATGCTTAACATTTGTGAATATGATAATTATGTATTTTACCATATTTAATATTTATGTAAAGTTTTTTTAATTTATGCACAAAAAATGAATAAATTATATAAAATTTAAATCACTAAAGCTGTAAAAAAAAAGTTTCTCATCAAATTAATCTATGTAGTAGAATTATGAACATGAATTGTAACATCGCATATTTCAAATGTGTAACATTGCATCAACATTCTACATCTAAAATTGAACACTTGAAGAATATAAAATTATATATGTATTCAGATTTAAAATACCAGAATATATTTTTTATTAGACCATCTTCCATGTAAAAAATTGGTCCCCAGATTATATAAAATAACTTTTTATTGCAATGTAATTATGAAAATAGAATCGAATGCATCGAATAAATATAATTAGAATTAAAAAAATGGTCAGCTTTTTTATGTAAAAAGAAATAGTTGGAGATTTCCAAATTTTTTATTTTGTTACAAGTTGGAATTGAATGATAAACTTCAATTTTCATTCGAAGTTATAGATTGTAAAATCACACCCATATATTAGAACAGTAAAATCAAAGGATTGAGAAATGAAAGTGAGTTTCGTTAAATTATTCACGTATTTAAAGAATGTTTATTACTAGAAAAGAAATTATGCAAGTATATGTATTATAATTGCTTTTATACACTCAGAAAACGATTTGGTTAAACCAACAAAATTTTTGTTGGTTCAACTATAGAATATGCTAGTTATATGGACAAAACCAAATATTTGGTTGACCCAGCTACATTTTTTAGTTGTTTTAACCAAATATTTTGGTAGACAGAGTATTTGGCTGATTCAATAAAAAAAGATTGTTAGGTCAATCAAATACTTTGTTGAATCTATCAGATCTTTATGTATATACAAAAAACAGTTTTTTTGGTGCAAGAAATTTTTTTTCCTGCGTAGTTTATAACGATCTTAAATATTTCATGCATTTTAAAAATAACAAAAAAATCCGTTGCGGAAATCTTCACGGACTATATATAATCAGATATAATATTGAATACAAGTTTCACAAAAACGGTTTTTATTTTTGTATAGCTTGAACGTAGAATTACTTAGTTTAATATAGCTTTACAATTGTTATACTCGTGCACGCCTCCCCAGAAACAAGTTTCACTTAAAAGAGCAGGCTAAAGTTTGTACCTTAAAAATTATGTTTTGGGAATGCTCCTGGGTATTCTTACCAATTATAAAAAAAAATTGTGAACAAGTAATAAGTGAAGTTTTCTCTGATAAAAACTTTAAATTTTGCGTCCAAAAAATGTTTCCACGTGATTAATATTGATTGACTTTTTCCTCCCTTTTAGATTTTGAAAAATGTGTGAAAGACATCAGTTTTTTTCGATTCTACATTTTTGGTGCATTTTACGTAACATTTCTAAAAAGCCAAAAAATCACAACTTTCCGAACAATTTAAATGAAGGGTTCTAGCATAAATAGTTATGAAGTCTTAAAGAGATTTTTCAGTAAAAAAAAAAAACTTTAAATCTTTTTGTTTATAGCAACATCTTGTCCCCTATACATCCTGCACGAAAGTTGTATGAAAATGAATAAAAGCAGATTACATTAACTTTAAAACTAAAAAAAATAATTGACTCTAGCTCTTACGTAACATCAGTTATAGTCTCTTATAGCAGGCTTCTTTTTGTGCAACTTTATTATAGATCGCATTTTTTATTTAAAACTTATTTTGTACGTATTGCATCAGCACTTTTCACTGTTTTCTTCAACGTTTGTGCTTGGAAAAGAAAATCATATTTTAGTGAAAATGTATAAATCCTTTATTGGTACTTCGTATATTTCTAATGTATTATTACAATAAATGAGTTTTTTTATGACATTAGTGAATGAGAAATTCATTGGGCTGTTGCACTAAAACAAAACTGTTAAAATAATACGATTATTCAATTTGTTTAATCTGCTTTAATTCATTTGCATACAACTTTTATGTAGGATGTATATGGGACAAAATATTATTCGAAAAGAAAAAGATCTAACATTTTTTTAAACTGAAAAATCTCTTTAAAAGTCAAAACTTGAAAAAAAACATTCTTTTTTTTTAATTGTTCGGAATTTTGTCAATTTTTATTTTCACTTTTTAAAACTTCTACGTAAAGTGCACTAAAAACGTAGAAATAAAAAAACTTTTTTGGACGAAAATTAAACATTTTTATCAGATACCACTTATTACTTGTTGCTCCCGAAAAAAAATCACATGAATTGATCAAAAATAACAAACTCGAGTTATAATTTCCAGGGTACAAACTTTAGCCTGCTCTTTGAAGTGAAACTTGGTTCTGAGGAGGCGTGCGTACACTTATTCGTGCAAAATTATAAACATATTATTTTTATTATTATCTAAAATATAACACAGTCTTCCGATGGCTGCTTATTTAACGTATTAACAGGTACTTTTCAATCTAGTCTTTTTAGGTATGTAGTGCTAATCTCGACTCTTTTAATAGATAAAATGAACAATAATCAAAAAATTAAATAAAAAGGAGAACTGTATTTTCACTGATCGTCTTATTAGTTTTCTTTAATACTGTTTGCTATGCAAAAGTATTCTTATAGGAATGCAGTTTAGAGTTGTCATTAAGTCTGTAATTAGTTCACTTTCTTAATTATAATAGTCATAATGCTGAAATTCTTTCACTAATCTGCCTTAACAAAAATGCATAACATTCAACTTTTCCGGACTAAATATACATGATAAAAAATACGTCTTAAATGAAAAATCTGGATATTAAATTAAGTCATTTTGGAAACTAGATATACAGAACTTTAAAAAAAACAATACTGTATCCTTATTGTCGATATGTAGTGCATATATCTAGGCTTTCTACTGAAGAACTTATCACGTATCACAAAGTACAGTCGACATTATCATTTGCCACTTTACTCAAATCGATTTGACACCAGTGTCAAAAATCTCTACATTCATTGGTCTCGAGACTATCAAATTTTTACTGAGATTACTTTCTTGTACCAAAAATTACACGATAAAGTGCAACGCATGAAGTATTACTCAAAATGCACATTTTATAAATAACGAAATAATTGTATTTCCTCGTAATTAGAGCCCGGTGTAAAATACAAATTTCAAAATGGACGTTTTTTTATTTTAATTACTAGTGAACTCCACAAAAAATATAAAATTTTGCTTAGTTATTTAAAATTTCCCAAACCTTATGTTTTAATTCAAGTTTAAAATTTCCTTCGAATCCCCAGTGGAAAAACGTTTACAGAAAAGTGATAAAAAATGCAAACATTTGCACTGGAAACTACAAAAAATACAATGAATTATAACAGAAATTACAAGAAAGTAGAACTTTCGTCCATTATTCAAACGATTTATGTACTTTGTTTTAAATACAATATTTTGTCAAAAATTGAAAGAAGTTCATTTTTACTTAAGGTAGTGTTGTGCCAAAAATCATATCTCGAAAAAAAAATTTTTTTCTAGGATTTTTAGAATCGAAACAATATTACTGATGATGATATTTCAAATAAAAAACATTTTTAATGAAACATGTTGAAAAAAAAAATTTATTTCAACAACGTGTTTTGTAATTGAATTTCATCTTACATTCGCTCCTAACCAATTTTCCGAAAATAGATTAATTTTAATAAATTACGGCTTTTTTTTTGGAGAAAAAATTCTCTAAAACTCTATTGTTTCCATTTATGAATATTATTCACTTGTTTTCTGCATTGGAAAAAGTAGAGTTGTGGGGAATATTTTTTTCCAACAAAATAAATAATGATTTATTAAAATCCAACATTTTTTTTAAATTTGTAAGAAACTACTGTAGGGAAAAATTCAATTATAAAAAAGTATTGCTAAAATGATTATATTTCATAAAAAAATTATTTCTTTTCTTTCACACGAAATTACTGATAATATTACTTCAATTCTTAAAATCACGGAAATATTTTTTTTTCAGAGGCCTCATTTTTGGCACGATGATTACCTTAAGACTAATTTTTTAAATTATTTCTTTATAGATTATTGCATCTTAATATTCTGTATTTTAAACGTAAAATATTTTTTGTAATGGAAATCATTTCCAGAGTTTATGCAACACAACTTTTTAGATGCAAAAATGGTAAATCCTTGTATACTAGTTTATTGTAAAATATTAAAACTACAATATACCAAAAAAATACAAACATCAAAATAACGGACTAGAGTTCTAATTTCCTTTAATTTTCATGATAATTTATTGTATTTATTTGAATTTCCTTGTAAAATTGTTCGTAGTTTTTCGTACTTATTTTTAAAAGATTTTCCTCAGGGGAAACTTTTAAATTTTCAAAATCTTTGTAAAATTATGGATAACAACCTGAAACTACCCCATCGCTCTTTGAAGGGTCGAAAATTGTTATTTATTTTTTTCATTTCATGTAGTCCATTAGTAGGTAAAATTAACAATTCTCACTGATTTTTAAAAATAACACAAATTTTCTCTACTCCCTTTTTTTGATTCTTCTCGAGTAGGGTTCTTTCAATCAAAAAATTAATATAACAAAAAGATGTATTTCATACAGAGTAAATCAAGAAAAATATTATTTTTTTCGGATTATCAGGGCAGCTTTGGCAAAATTAATCAGATATTATTTTTTTACTGGAAAAAAAGTTTATAGTTGCTTTCAATGTAGAAAGGAAAATAATATGACCCCCCAGGATCTTTCACTTCTTGAAATTTGTATTTTACGCTACGACCCATTAAGAATACTGCTTAAACAAACGATAATTACTTTTTTATATAATAAAGAGTAATATCTGGCGAGAAAGTAACCTTTTTACTTACTTCTCTAAGCTGAGGATGATGTCTTATAGACGCTCTACTTCGAAGTATCGCACGTGGGGAACTCTTT
The DNA here is from genome assembly GCA_932178445.1 of Andricus quercusramuli. Lineage (NCBI taxonomy): Eukaryota > Metazoa > Arthropoda > Insecta > Hymenoptera > Cynipidae > Andricus > Andricus quercusramuli. The sequence continues at coordinate 17,377 of CAKNXH010068621.1, forward strand.
TCAGCGGATTTTCGAATTCTTACGGAGCTTCGCATCTTCATTTTTTCCTCAGGCGAATCTGTATTCCAACCTAGTGATCTTCCGTCACCTAACGAATCTTCATTGGTGAAAATACTGTCATCATTAGAATCCCTAAATGAAATCGAGTCGCTTAATTTTAGATGTTCATATTCTTCAAAATCGCAGCTCACATTCTTTTCTGGAACCAACGAAGAATTGAAATTTGAATCTGGGGTCTGTCTCTCATTTTCGAAATTCTTCTTGAAAGAAGAATATTCTAAAGGAGGAAGAATGATTCTAACTTCTTTTAATGAGAGACGTGTCTCGCGAGGATGCACGACAGAATTTAAGGACCGTGTAAGCGATCTTGTAAGGTGCTGATTCCTTGGTCCTTGGTCCATAATCAATTCGTTAGGGCTGCCGACATCACTTAAATTTGATCTTCTTTTTCTTCTTTTGACAATTGCGGCTGCTGACCTTGTTCTCGGAGTATTCAACACCAACTCTGTAGCAACGGATTTAACAGGCGAAGATTTGCTGCTTTTTTTCTTAACTTTCCGTTTTTGTCCACGACTACGCTGCCTACGCATGTTTCTTCGACTCCTCTTCAACTTTCTCAGTTCCGCGGCTTTTGACCTTGTTCTCGGAGTATTCAACGCCGACTCTGAAGCAATGGATTCAACAGGCGGAGAATTGCTGCCTTTTTCCTTAAGCTTCAGTTTTTGTTTACTACTCAGCTGCCTACGCATGTTTTTTAGTCGCCTCTTCAACTTTCTCAGTTCTGCGGGATTCTTTATACTCAATTTCATAAAGACTGGATTCAGCACTGAATAGCCAGATCCTTTTGGTTCAGAAAGCGGATTCACAACGGAAGATCTGACAATATTTCTTGCAGGGACAACTGTTGCAAATGGTTCCACTTGATTCGGAAGGTCATTCCTCAAATAGGAAAAGAAATCAGGTGACTCTGATCGTTCATCGACACAAATGTCGCGAATCATCTCTGGAAACTTATAAACGATTGGATCAGTTTCATCGTTGTTACTCAAGTCATGAAAATTCGAAAAATTCTCAAGTGTTGTCAAATCCAATCTTTTTGTTGAAAATCTTTCCGGAAATATTGGTGTGAATCTTGCTGGACTTCCAAAAAAATCAGTCGACTCCATTGAGCTTGTAGAAATACTTAATAGATCTCCAATCTTGCCTTCTGTAGCAGAGTTTAACTCCTCAGCTTCATTTTCGACTCTGACAAAGCGTAAATTGCGTAAAGTACTTTCCTCTTTTTCGTGAGAATTGAAACCAAGAAATTCACTACTGGTTTCGTCCACATCTTTCATCACAGGTTCTCTGTAAACTAAAACTTTTTGGGGACATACTTCATTCGCAATGATGGTCGGTTTTCCCGAAGATCTTCTTTCACCAGTGGAGCTTTCTTCAGTTTTACAATTTGATTGATCCTCGACGTCGAGGGAAGGCGAATAGTCTATGATATTTACTGGTTCGGTAGAAGTAATTTCAGGCATTTGAATGTCTTCCGGTGAAGGACAATCCTCATCATCATAAAGCTTGAAGGCGTGGACCGACCCGGGGACTGTTGATGCGTCGCTTAATGCACCATCATCAGGATTGCACTCATGATAGTATTTGTTGTTATTCTCGCAGAACAAACCTTCCTGAGTGTCATTCTTGTCTGAACCTTCGTCATCTGAGCTCAAAATTATAGTTTTGTCATCGAATTGATCATGTTTCGCAGAAGCCACTGGAGGGGCCTGCTCTTGCAAAGGCGAACTGAAGTTTTCGGAACCTTCAGTCCTGTCAATTGACTGTTCTGCCACCAAAACGTTCGACTGTGTGTAATTTAAAACGTTGCGAGCATATCTGTATTGAACTTCACATTGGGCATCTTGTGTAGTTTCTGTGCGTATTGTACGCGATAGCCGCAGGCAACTAAAATTAACCTTCACGACGGTTCGTCTCTCCATTTCTGTAATAAAAAACAAACAATTAAATGACTTTAGTTAGGGGTTGGGAGTTACGGAATTGTTATTTGTTTTTTAGCACGGTTGGAACTTGTAAAAATAAATTGATATTCCTGTTTATTGGTATTCATGTTATTCTTTGATAAAATTAAAAACAAATCTTTGTTTTTGATTAAAATGTTAGGTTGTTTCCCGCTCTGATCACCAAAATATCACCATGGTTTATTTTCTGTAAACGAATCGCATATTGGAACAGAAATTCATTATTTCTGAGAGCAAAATAGCATTCAATTGTCGAGTTTTATGCGATATATTCAATTGATATGGGGCACTATTTCTGAAATACCCAAAACCTTTTTATGCATTTTTTTATTATGGCACATATTTACCGAGAAAAAGAGGGTATAATTTTTTTGTTTTTATGGATAGGACCATTTTGGTGATTTAAGCTCTCTCGATATCAATAAAAAAATTCTTACTGCAATTGCGGTAAGGGTTTCCTCATGCACTTTCCATTAATTAAAATCATTTTTAAAAAAATACATTTTATAATACAGTATTTGTAATAAAGTAGTTCTGACAAAAAATCAATATCAACATTCGATAGCAACAAAATATCTAATGTATAGTCCGAAATACAAAAGTGTGTAATGGAAAAAAAACTTTATTTTTCAAGTGAATTTTCAATGTTTATTTAAAATGTTAGCCTTTAGTCTATAAAGTATAAAAATTCTTATTCATTTTTCCCCTTTTTTCTTTTAAATGCGAAATGAATTAATTGAACCTAATAAGAAAATCCAACTATTTTTGGTAGAAAATTCATTCTTCTCGGCTGACAAGTATACTATTAAATTTTGGGTTAGAAATTCATATTTTTTTGTTAAAACTTTTATTACTTGGCTCAACATTGAATTATCTAGTTGAAAATTGAATAGTTTGAAAATCTTGGTTGAAATTCGTCTTTCTGGATTGAAAAATCAAGAATTTGGTAGCAAATTGAACTATTTGGTTGAAAATCAATGTATTTTGTTGAAAAACCGTCTTTTTAGCAGAATATCAATTTTTATGATAAAATGCAACGTTTTAGTTTAAAATAAATCTGTTTTATTTGAGGATTCAGGCATTTTGTTAAAAATTCGTTTTTGTTGGTTTAATAAAACAAAAATAAAATCTTTTACTGTTGGAATATCAAGCAATACAATTTTTTTATCGAAATTCATCTTTTTAGGTGTAAAATTCAACTCCTTGGTGGAAAGTTGAAATACTTTCTAAAAAGTTCACTTTTTTTTAAAGATACACAATTTCAGTTGGAAATTCGTTTCCTTTTGTTTGTTGAAAATTAATGTGTGTAACTGAAAATGTAACAATTTTGTTAAAAATTTATATTCTCGGATTGAAAATTCAACTGTTTTGTGGAAAATTCGTCCTTTTGGCTTGGAAATTCAACAATTTGGTAAAAAATTAAAATATTTAGTGCAAAATTTTTCGTTTTGTAGTTTTTTAAAATAAAAAATTAATTTTCCTAAATGAAAATTTAACAACTCCATTTTTTAGTTTCTAAATTCAACTATTTAGTTAAAAGTTTAAGTATTTTGTTAAAAATTTGTGTTTTCTGGTAGAAAATTAGTATTCTTGGTTGAAAATGTAACTATTAGTTTAAAAATTTCGTTAAAAATGTATGTATTTTGTTGAAAATTCGTCTTTTCTAATTGAAAATTCAACTATTTCGTTAAAAATTTATATATTTTATTGAGAATTCGTCTTTTCTGATAGAAAACTAATCTCCCTGGTTAAAACTTCAACTAATTGGTTAAAAATTTGAGTCTTTTATTGAAAATTCATCTTTTCTGGTAGAAAATTATTCCTTCTAATTGAAAATTCAACTATTTGATTGAAAATTTGAGTATTTTGTTGTCAATTTATCTTCTCTGGTACAAAATTAATCTTCTTGGTTAAAAAATCATCTTTGTTGACAAAAAATTAATTTTCTTGATTAAAAATTCAACTACTTGGTTAAAAATGATTTCTTTTGTTGAAAATTTTACTACTTGTTTAAAAATTCATCTTTTCTGGAAGAAAATTAATCTTTTTAGTTGAAAATTCAATTACTTGATTAAAAATTGATGTATTTTTTTACGGGCCCAGAAAAAGGGGTATACGTGGTTCAAATTTTGATTTAAAAAAACGATACGTAATTTATGCAGGGTCCCCAATCAGCCATTACAATTTTTCAGTATGTTGTGATTCGTTGAGATGGCGGATATATTATTTCAGCCAATTAGCGAAGAAGTTCGAAGATATTTTTCAAGGAATAGTATACAGAAATTGTGGCACCAGCTGAAAATGGTCCGAGTCCAGAATTCAATATGTAGGTAATTAGTATAATCAATATTAAAGTAAATGATAGAATGCCCAGAGGTAGACCGCCGAAAAAATGGTTAGAATCTGTAAAAGAGACATTAATCCGAAGAGACATAAGAAGCCATAGAAATAAGAGAGCTTGCATGAAAAAATGCATGGACGTGAAGGAAGCCAGAGTAGTATGCCAGGACAGAAAAGTGTGGCGATAAATAGTTTGTAAACAGAGTGACAATAGAGTGGATGATGCCTGAAACAAATACCTTGTATACTAATGGGCCCAAGTGGGGAACCACACGTAACAATTTTGGGAGGCTCCTCCCTTGGGGTGATCACTAGAGAGATTGATCAGCAACCTGGGTCGGAGCAGTGTTGGGGAATGAACGTGTCTTTTAAATATATAACACGAGAATTCTAGATCAATCTAAAAAATCTATACCTCCACCTCACATTACTCCTTTCCTCGCCGAGCAAGTCACGTCTACCCCGAACGGGTAATGGCTTAATTGTATAATGATAATAATAATAATAATAATAATAGTAACCATAAATTGTTTGACGAATTGAAAACATAAAGTTATAAAATGGCGTGTTTCAGATTAGTGACCAGAAGAAAAACTTGGCAACAAGTGCGTGCCTTCCGATTTAAAACTATTAAACTGTGGCAGCTTTGTGCCACCTATGATTATTAATGAAGAATTCTATAAAAAAAAGTATGCTATTTTTCAATAGGAAATGAATGCAATGGTCCGGAAACCATTCTAGAAATTCGAAACCTGATGTTTTTTGGACCACCCTACAGTGTCTAATTGACGGATGATTTTAAATTCCCGGTCAATTGTTAATTTTCCCGGTCAATTTAAAAGATTTGAATGATTTCAATTTTTCTTAATATTTCAAAGATTTCTAATTTGTAACAAAGAATTTTTAAGAAAAGAAAAATAATTCTGAGTAGGAAGATCAAATCATTTTTGGCAGTAGTGCAGTAAAAAAAAAGTGGAGTAGCGGTATTTTCATCGAAACTTTGACTAACGATGGAAACTTAAAGTATAACTTAGGAAATTTACCTACACGAGATGGAAAAAGTCAAAAGAACAAAATTGTTTCTTCCTCAGATTTTTGCGGAAATTGTGTAAAAAGCTAAGATTTATTTTTTGTCAATAATACAATTTTATGTTGTGATGAAAACCCAAAAAGGATTCACACGAGAGCCCCGCTATACTGGCCGTTTCGGCGGTACCCTCAATGGCCTTCGCACTATCTCGGGACTCTCCAAACCATAAACAATCAGGGTCGTATGAACCATTTCTGTTGGAGTTTTGTCCCAAAAAATATTTTCTTTGTATTTTTACCATTTCGGGTTTATAATAACATAATGAACGTGAAAGTGGTGAAAATCTTTGTGCTCAAAAATAAAATTTTATCAGATACTGATTTTTGAGTATATTCGTACATATATATGAGGGTGGTAATTTTAATCGAAAAAAAAAATTCCCGGTTTTTTCTCGGTTCGCAAACGTATTTCAGGGTCAATAAAATTGAAAAATTTGAACTCTAAAGCTGAACACTTTTCCATTTTTAGCAATAAAAAATAAACTACAAATTAAAGCATTACAAGTGGAACTCTTAAATTTTAAACTTTTTAAATTGAAGTTTAAAAGTTTTTTGATTAAAAAATGTTGTATTCGAAAGCTCAATAATTTATACGTATAAAATGGAAGGTACTAACCCTTTCCAAACAAAGAATTTTAAATGAAATGCAGATAAAGTGCGAAATTTAGAATTTTTAACTTTTATAAATTATAGAGTTCAAAGATTTAGATTCAATTCCAAAAATATAATTCCACGTAATCACTTTCAATGCTTTAAATTAAAGAATCAATCAATGAACTTTAAAACTTTCAAACGTTTATTATTTTAAGCAATTTTAAGCTAGAAACATTGAAAATTGAAAAATTAACATTTTTTAACTGAATGCTTTGTAAATTAGAAGTTAAATTATTTTTATTTCAGATAGTTGAGACATCACAAAAAGGTTTAAAATCTTATTTACAAATTTCAAGAAATCTAGAAGTTGTTTTACATTTTTTCAAATGTTTTTTATTCAAATTGATTTTCAAATTTAAATTTAAAATCATCCGTCGATTAGACACTGTAGGGTGGTTCAAAAAACATCAGGTTTCGAATTCCTGAAATGGTTTCCGCACCATTGCATTCCTTTCCTATTGAAGAATAGCATACTTTTTTTATAGAAATCTTAATTAATATTCAGAGGTGGCACAAATAATTTTGGAAATTTTTTCAGAACTTCTAAATATTTTAATAAATATGAGACTGCCTTTGAAAATTCTTTGAATTAAAAATGTAAGCTTGAAAATAAAAATCTAAGATGGAAAATTTTCAAATTGACTCAAGCACACGACACGATTAACGGCCGAGGGTACTGTCTGCTTTTTTCATACACTCCTGCGTTTTTGTGGAGTTGCTCCACTGACCTCGCAGCACCTCTCTCTCATCCCCTTGGACCACCTCGTCCTGTATATCGGGAGCCAGTATAACGGGACTCTATAGCGAAATTTAACAATTGTAACAACGTTTTTGTGGGAAAATAACGAAGTTAGAAAAAATGGAGGTTTCGACTATTTCAAAAATGCCTACTTTAAAGGAAAAAGTTTACTGAAAAAGTTATTGTAACTGTTAATTTACGTTCTTCTTTGCTTTTTTTTTATAACAGCAAGAAACTGTATTGTTGGAAAAAAGATTTTAAAAGGATTTTATACATATTTTCACACAAAAAATCTCAAAAATAACACGAGATAGAAAAAAGTGTCAAGAAACAATTTTCCAGATCTTTTGTAGAGATAAAATTTTATTCCTTTGCCTTTTTTCGTATCTTGTGTCGTATTGACAAAAAAAAACGTGAAACTTCGTTTTTCAGACACAAAAATTCTCACTTCTCACCAAGACGCGGGCACCCGGCAGAATATTGAGGGCGAATCAAGACAAAATCAAGAGGAAAAACTGCGGAATTTTTAATAAATTGACTTTGCATATTTTCACAAAAACAGTTGCCGTTTTGTCATATTCAAACTTTTTAAAGTTTTGTAATGAATTCCGAAAGAGGACAAGGAATTTTATCAAATTCAGGAAGTCTTATTTTCGTTCTAAAACAACATATTTGACTGGCAAATAATTTTGAGACTTGAATCTAGATTAATATACGCAATTTAGAATAAGTTCGGTCAACAGAAACAATTTACAAGTTGGGAAAGTCCAACAAACGTGCGTCACTGTAGTCAGGAAATTCTGAATAATAATAGAATCTATGATCAATTGCAATAAATATATTTGTAGAACGTATTGTTGACATAAACTCCTTACTGTCTTCAAATTAAACTCTTAATACTGCGTAGAATAATTTTTCGTGCGATAAGAACGCGATCTGGTGCGATCTGGTTTCAGTCATTCGAAAAAATTACTCTGGCGGCGCGGCGCACAGTGGGGTAAAATCGAAAAACGAGGCTGAAAATGAGATTTAGAATGCAAATATGCATCTAGTTTAGATTTTTTTTAATTCAAGAATAAATTTTTTTCAAGTGAATGTTGCGAATAGATTTTTTATTAATTTTTTGTTTATTTGATTTTCATGTTAATGCAAACAGCGAAAAAAATGTAGATTTTTTTTAATTTCATTTTTTGTCTTCAAGACAATATGATACGTGGCCTTTAAAATTTAAGATTAAATTTTATTTGTTTATTTGATGAACAAATTATATAAATAAATGAACATTTTGGGCGTTTTTACGCGGAAAGAACCAGTTTTTTCTTCTGGCCTTGTTGTAATTATATTGCCAATGATGTTTTCTGAAAAAATTTTGCCACTTATCAAGATTTGTTCATTTTATAAACAAATTATATTAAAAAATGCACATGTTGGGCATACAATGTGTATTTTTTATATAATTTATTTATAAATTTTACGAATTCCATTTTATCACCAAATTTTGTCAAAGAACATCATTCACAATTTAATTTTAACAAGACTAGATGAAAGAACGATTTTTTCTCCCTATAAACGCCTGGAATGTGCATTTGTTTTTAAAATAAACAAATAGTGAGGCATAAAATATAGATTAAAAAATAATTTAAAAAAAACTATTTCTTTCTGCTTATAAATATCTGCAATGTACATTTGTTTATAAAAGAAATGATAACGTTATTATATAAAACATTATTGGCCGTATAACTTCAACAAGATGAGCAGAAAAAACGATATTAATGCATGACAAAAGTTTTTCAGAAGATATCATTGGCAATATAATTTCAGCAAGGTCAGAAGAGAAAAAGATTTATTTTCAATTAAAAACGCCCAAAATTTGAATTTGTTTATATACTTTGTTTATAAAATAAACAAATATTGATGAGTGGCAACATTTTTTTTCAGAAAACATCATTGGCAATAGATAGATAAAGTTAATTTTTCAGCCTGCTGGCCTTGAAAAAACATTTGTCTAGAAGATAAAAAATGAAATTAAAAAATCTTTTTTTTTGCTGTTTGCATTAACATAGAAATTAAATAAACAAAAAAATGAAAAATCTACCATCACCATTTTCTGAAAAATTTAGTCCTGAATTTTTCAACAACAAAAATCTAAAATCGGTGCATAATTGCGTTCTAAATGGCATTTTAAACCTCGTTTACTGATTTCACTTCACTATACGGCTCCAGGGCCCGCCAGTTACAATGATTTCAAAAGATTTGAATGATTTCAATTTCTTTAAATATTCACAGATTTCTGATTTGCAACAAGGAATTTTGGAAAAAAACTTATAATTTTGAGTGAGTACATCAGATCATTTTTGGTCATAATAATTCTGCCGTCCAAAATAAGAAGGTACATATGTAAGTGACATTGTCACTAAGGTCGTTTTTTTCATTGTCAGGTTTAAGAGAATAACCCGAAACCGCAAAGTGACTTACGTAACTCTTATCTTGGACAGCAGAATTATAATTCTGATTTGGAAGAGAACTTTGTAACACAATGATAATTCTGAAGTTGAGCAGGGATTTTTTTAAAATGATAATTCTGACTTTGAGCAGGGATTTTTTAAAATTCTCTTCTTCTAAACACTGAGCGAAGAATTCCCCAATGGTTCGGGTTTACACCACAATAGTTGTGGCGGTTTCTCTTTTTTTCTGTTTCACACGAAGGATTGAGTACCCCAACCATTGGGGTGCTCACCCGAAGCAGCAGCGGCCGAATGGTTGGGGAGCTTGCACCTATGATTCGGGAGATTCGAGTCGTCCACCGCGTTGGATGTTGCGCGTTCGACGTTTGCGCATGTTCGCTAATGACCGCAACTGATAAACATCAGGCTCTTCCCGAATGTCACAGTTTCTAGTTTATGTCAATTTTATTATTCATGTGCGAGATGTCAGTGGAATACAGTGTAAACTAGTTATCTGGCTTTTCTTTGGATAATCATTAAGGGGTTAGCCCTACTTGCAACGCAATAAAAAAGTGAATTTTATGGATTTTTTTTTGAAAAAATGAAAAAATACTTTTTGGTTAAAGTTTGTATATTTGAAAGAGTATCATATAAACCTAATTTACACTAATTTTCATTCAAGAATACACATTATTTCATGAGTTACTACTGATACACCGTAGTATGATTTTTTGAAGGTGTATTGCGGTGAGCAACACTGCTCAGGACTCGATCATCCGAAATGGGAAAATCAAAAATATTTCAAGAAATTATAAGTTTTTCTAGTCCTTAACCGAACGATATAGACAAAAATTATTTTTTTTTACAAAATGGCGGCCAGTCAAAGTTGAGAAATCGATTTTTGTCGAAAAAAAACACATTCGTTTTTAAAATAAAAAAAAAGTTTTCGATAAAAAAAAAATTCATTCGATTAAAGATTGCTTTTTGATATCACAAAAAAGGTTGCCAAGTTTGGAAATGATCGGTTAAGCAGTTTTCTAGAAATCTTGCTCACCGACTTTGAAAACGTCGTTTCGAGAAAAACGCATTTAAAGTTCTGAAACTGCCTAGACCTAGACGGACCCGCCTACGCTTCCGACTGAATAACTTCTAAATTTCATTCAGATTTCATTAAGACTTTCAGAAAATATTTTTTAAATGATGTACTTTCAGAAAATGTCAAAACCCGAAAATCGAATTTTTCAAAATTTGCAAGTAGGGTTAACCCCTTAACGAAGGTAAGAGAAATATAAAACCTTATTTTTTCTCCAGAATTATTTCTGTATATATACAAAAATAATTCTTCGTTAATGAACCTTTGTTAATGATTATCCAAAGAAAAACCAGATAACTAGTTTACACTGTATTCCACTGACATCTCGCACATGAATAATAAAATTGACATAAACTAGAAACAGTGACATTCGGGAAGAGCCTGATGTTTATCAGCTGCGGCCATTAGCGAACATGCGCAAACGTCGAACGCGCAACATCCAACGCAGTGGACGACTCGAATCTCCCGAATCATAGGTGCAAGCTCCCCAACCATTCGGGCGCGCACCCCACCAGTTCGGTGGCTACTGCTTCAGGTGAGCACCCCAATGGTTGGGGTGCTCGCACGACTCGTTGGTGCGAGTGCACCAATCCTTCGTGTGAAACAGAAAAAAAGAGAAACCACCCCAACTATTGGGGTGTAAACCCGAACCACTGGGGCATTCTTCGCTCAGTGAATAAGAATTAGAATTATTTTTCAAAGTGGCCATTCCATGTCAAAATTTCTCTATTCCAAGTGAAAAATTCCCTGTTCCAAGTCAAACAATAATTCTTTAAAGAAACTACCTGTTCAAAAATTAAAAATTATCATTCTACGGAAATTCTCTGTTTCAAATCAGAATAGTCGCAATTATTGTAACTCTTTTGAGAAAATTACCTATTCCAACTTCAATCATTAAAACATTCGTTCTAGTTAAATCTAAATTTATTTCAAGAAGATACCAACACCAGCATTCAAAGTTACCTATACCAGTGTCTAAATTACCTCATCTCGAAGGTGCGCATGTGCAGCTTTTTCACAAGTGTCTAAAGTAAGCCATCTTCAAACTGCGAATGCGCGAAAATGATTTCGCGCACACTCTGCTCAAATAAGGTCCTTTAGGCGCCATTTACAAGCATGCAAACGTCAACTTTTGAGGTGGGTGTTGCAAAAATATTTTTTTTCTACCCAAAAGAGGTGTTTTCAGCTAAAAATATCAATCTCCAACAAACAAAAAAAATGAATTTCAAACAGATTAGTTTAACTTTTAACAAAGTAGTTACATTTTCCAACCAGCTTGCATTTTTAACCAAAAATGAGAACATTTTAACCAGAAAGATTAATTTTCTACAAATAAGACGAATTTTCAACTAAAAAATATCAATTATCAATCAAAAAGGGAAAAGTTACATTTACAGATAAAAAAATATTTCAACCAAAAAAGATTTGAATTTGGAATAAAAAAACAGTTGATTTCAACCCAAAAAGACGATTTTTCAAACAAAATACAGCGAACTTCCACCTATTCTAACGATCGCCTATTCGAAAAAATATTCTAAATGTAAAAGTAAATCATAAACGTCAGAATATGTAGTAACATTTCTCAAGAGCAGAATGTATTTTTTCAGTCATGTTCCATTCTTTTGTCGATTGTAGACATTTCAGTTTCACGAAGTAAAATATTCAAAATTTCAGGTTAGTGTACCAGATCGGGTAATCTAACCTCAATTGACAAAAGAATGGAATATGACTGAGAAAATATATTCTACACTTGAAAAATATTACTATTCAGATCTTTAGGACTTACCTTTACGTTTAGAATATTTTCTCTAAAAAGTCGTATGCAGTTGCAGTTGCAGTCTCATGTGCTAACCTTCCAAGCGGCTGACATTTCTACCTATCCTAGCATGATACAGTTTAAAAAGATTTCTATTCCGTCCTTTATAACACACTTTTACGTTTAAAATATATTTTCCAAAAGCATGATGAGCAAATGCGCTAACAGACCGCGACATTTTAAAACTGCGCAATTCAGGGCCGTCTGAACCGTTTCCAATTGGAATACATAATATTACGCAATCTCGGCATGTAAATACCCGCGCACTGCGCCTTTCCACCAAGCTGCTAGTATTTTTCAGATAAGAGCCGCAACCGTCTCTGGCTCCTTGAGCTAAGAAAATGCGTGGGCGAGCAGTTCTAGAAATTACTGAATCGCGAGTTATTAAACTGAAAACCGGGTGTATTTATCTGTATTATTATTGATAGTATTTATCAACTTCAAATAGACCCGCGCTTTTCGGCACATGCGCAGTTGAAAAAGATGCTTACAGCGCCCTCATCGATACAAGGATGAAGCAGCCAATGAACAAAACTTGAAAAAAATAACCTGAAGATGGCGGTAGAGGTGCCCCCCCCCCCAGCCTTGAAATGATTTGTCGTGTACGTTTCAACGCCGTTAGAATAAGTAGAAGTTTACTGTACTTGAAGCCTTAACCAAAGAAGATGGGTTTTCAAACAGTTGCATTTTTTGCAAAAAAAAAAAAAAGAATTTTCAACCAAAAAAGATTATAGTATAATTTTCAACATAAAAGTTAATTTCCTACTAAAAAAGACGAATTTTCAATAAAACGCATAAGTTTTCAACTACAAAAGACCAAATTCTAACCAGTAGCATTAATTTGGTTGAAAAAAAAATTTGAATTTTTGATAAAGTACATTAATTTTTAACCACAAAATTCATTTTCAACCACGAAAATTAATTTTCTACCAAAAAATACGAATTTTCAACCGAAAAACATAAATTTTCAACCAAAAATGGAACAGTGATATCCACAGTTTAAACAACTATTTTGTCACCTGAAGAAACGAATTTTTCAACAAAATAGTTAAATTTTCAATAAAAAAAATGAATTGTCAACCGCAAAGTTGAATCTTGAATAAACAAAAAAAATTAATTTTGAAAGATTGATTTTTCAACAAACTACCTGAATTTTCAACTAAAAAGCATCAATTTTCAACCAATAAGATTAATTTTCTTCCCAAAAAAATATGAATTTTTAACAAAATACATCAGTTTTCAACAAAATGGTTACATTTTTAACCAACGAAATGAATTTTCAACTAAAAATGAGGAATATTTAGTCACATAATGAATTTTCAACCAAGAAGATTGATTTTTCATCAAGCTAATTCGGAGAGACATAAAACGCCATAGAAACACAAGAGCTTGCATGAGAAAATGCATGGACGTGAAGAAAGCTAGAGAGGTATGCTAGGACAGAAAAGTGTGGCGAGAAAAAGTTTCTGAAAAGAGTGTCAGTGGAGTGAATGGCGCCTGAAACAAAAGACCTTGGATACTAATGGGCACGAGTGGGGAACCACACATAACAATTTTGTGAGGCTCTTCACATGGGGTGATCACTAGAGAGATTGATCAGCCACTTGGGTAACAGCCCTATGTAACAGGCCGTAACATTTCCTTTGGACTCCCTCCCCTCACCAGTGTTGCGTAACATTTTTGTAATATGTTTAAAAACATAATAGACGTTTTCTGAATAAAAAAAGGTCTTTTTGTATGAAGTATTGTCTAGACATAAATAAAACAATAATTTGATGAAGCACTGAATGCTTTTTCAATATTTTTTGTTATACAAATATTGAAGTTACCTAATGTAATATTAATAGAAAATAATACAATATGAAAATTTCAAATAACTATTTGTTAAAAGTTTTTGAACACTTAAATTCGAGCTGAAATTAAATTGTAAATACTGAGGACAAGAAAATAGGTGTTATCAGTTGGTTTTTAAATTTATATAAGTATAATTTTTATAAGATTCTTGAGAAAATTGAGAAAGGTTTTTGAATATTTCAGATGTGTCAAAAAAGAATCGAGAAGGTTTTTGAAGATATTTTTTTTCATTTTATAGGATTTTACAAAATATTAGAATAAATTCGAGCCTTTGAAAACGATATTTAGGACTTTTAGAATTTTTTAAGACAGCAATAAATACTGGATAAATTTTCGGAAATGTTTCCAAGTGTTTATCTAAATATTTCTAATTTATTCGAAATGTCTTAAATTCCTAAAAATATTTGTAACTGAGTCGAATTTATCTTACAATTTTCAAAAATCATTCAAATTGTCACAAAAATTGCAGTATAATAATCTAAATTTTCCCAGAAATTTTAAGAAAATCTGCTTATTCTTTTGGAAACTTTCAAAATTCTTTTAAAGCTTCTAAAGTTTTTTTTGCGACCTCTAAAAATCTAAATTACTAAAAACCTTTTAAAGTTTGAAATTCTTTTTGAATCTCTTGAATTCTTCTAAATATTTGTTGAATTTAGTCGATTTTGTTTATTTTTTAATCTTACCAAATTGAAATATTTTTCTTTAAAATATTCTGCAATTTTTTTTTGAAATTTTAGGAAATCGTTTGAAATGTTTAAAATCGTATTTAATTTTCTCTCCAAGATCATTTTTTAAAATAAAAATTCATTAAAAATTTTCACACGAATCTTGAGAAAATTATTATTTTTTTAATCTTTAGACCATCTAATCTTTAAAAATTATTCAAGTTTTTTCTGAATTTGTTTTAAATTCTGCAAAATTAAAAAAACTGCCTTGATTTTTTTCAGATTCTTCTTTGACAATTTTAGAAAACTTTTGAAATCTTTTTAAATCATCTCTTAAAATTAATTTTTTTTAAATAAAAAATCATTTCAATTCCTTCTAGGACTCTGAAAACATTTTTTTCATTTTCTTGAAACCCTACTAAATTCTTGAAAAATCTTTGCAAGTCTTCATTATTTTTGAATCCTTTCAAAACTTCTGAAAATCTCTTAAACTTACTCATTTTTTTTTTAAATGATGTAATATGGTAAAATTGAAAATTGTTGCTTTTAACTCTTTTAAAATCTATCTAAAAATTTTAGGAAATAATTAACAACGTTTTGCAATATTTTTCAATTCTATCTTAGAATTCATTACAAAAGAATCATTTAAAATTGTTGCATGAATGTAAGAAGATTTTTTTCATTCTGTTGACACCCTGCAAAACTCAGTTTACCATAAATTTTTTTAAATTCTGAAAAATTAAAAAAATTTTCTTACAGTCTTCCATATTCTTTTTCTACACATTTTGAAATCTTAAAACCTTACATTTTTTCTTTTAAACAAAAACTAAACCATTTAAAATTTTCCCATAAATCTTTTAAAAAATTTAATCTCCTCAAATCTTTCACAATTATTAAAATGCTTCCAATTTATTCGAATTCTTCGAAATAACTTTTTGCCAGGATTTAATTTTTCTTATCTCTTTGAAAATATAAATTTTTTTACAAATTATAGTGTGGTTGAGAAACGTTAAGAACAGAACTATTTCCCATTATTAAACAATCATTGAAAATTAAAATTTTCTCTTCTATCAATAATGTGAAGAAACATTTAGAAATAAACTTTATGATGAATAAAATTATTTATTTAGAAATTTTGTGTAATAATGTTAGTGTAATAATGAATCCTCAGTAAAAAAAAACATGAGTCTTCAACTACAAAAATATAAATTTTCAAGCAATAAGATTAATATTTTTTTCCAAAAAAGATTGACTTTTGCCAAAATACATTCATTTTTAACTAGAAAAATGAATTTTTAACCAATGAAAATAAATTCTCAACTAAAATGAGGAATCTTTAACCAAAAAATTAATTTTCAATCAGAAAGATTAATTTTTTATCAAAGAATACGAATTTCCAACAAAAATACATGAATTTCCAAATGAAAAAAAAACAAATATTCAACCAAAAATGCAAGTTAGATTTTCAGTCGAAAAAAGTACTTTTTAGCCGTAAAGAATGAATTTTCAACAAAACAGTTAAACTTTTAACCAAAGAAATTAATTTTGAACAAAATACATGGATTTTCAACTAAAAAAGATACATATTTAACCAAAAATGTAAGTTAAATTTTTAGTTAAAAAAATCAATTTTCAACCAATTAAAAACGAATTTTCAATAAAATAGTTCAATTTTCAACAAAATAGTTGAATCCTTAACCGAAACAGATTGATTTTCAACCAAACAGATGTGATTTTTAACAAACAAAAATAAAATGTCTACAACAAATGAATTTTTAATCCAAAGAGATGCATTTTCACTAAGAAAATTTTTTCAGTCAATAGAGAAAAAATGTCCATGCCAAAAAGAAAAATTTCCTACAAAACAGACAAAATTGCTGAATTTTGAACAGAATAATAAAATTTTAAACAAAATAATAACATTTTGAACAACATAATTACATTTTATGTACATTCCCTAAGTTTATAAATTATATAAAATACTTTTTCGAGGTAACATTTTTATTTCAATAATTGAGTACAACCTGCAAAATGGCAATTCGACGTTTTCCTCTCTTCTCCAATATTGGTGAAATTCCACACATTTCAAGTTTTTGAAAATTAATTGAATAATCACGAGACTGCACCCTCGTAAATTGCGAAGAAAATTTAGATCCGCGCTATAAAAATCTCGAATTTTCGTTTTCGGGCATGGAAAATCAGGAGATAACACGAAAAATCAGAACATAGCACAAAAAATCAGAAAACTAGGACAGCGATAAAAAAAATCAGGACGTCTGATCGCCCTACTTGCAATTTGGTATCAAAAAAAAGTGCTCATTAAACGGACGAATGAACGCGATCACGATCTTCACAACAAAGACAAAAAATGTAACCTCCCAAATATAGATTCTTACCTCGTATCTCTCGCATATATTTACACTTTTACAGACAATGTGCACCACTTTTTCACTATACTTGACTAAATTCACTGAGTATTACTATCATAAATCATGATAAACAAACACCTTACATATCGAAACTGCGCCTCACAGCATCGTGGCGACAGGCAAACATGATACTGCCTGTTGCTGTTGAGCCGGCTTCTTCTTCCCATGCAAAGCTGATTTCGTGTAATTCAACACCTCCTCCGGTAAGGTAGATTCCATGACTTTCAGAATCAATGTACACTTTTTCTCACTTGCAATTCTTTTAAATGTATTTCGTAGATAATATTCAACTTAGATTTTGATATTCAGTCCAAGTTTCATATAATGAAACTGATACGATGTAAGATTGTAAATCGAATATAATTAATTCCATTATTCTATTCTATCAAAACGTGAGTGCCTAATTTACTTACCGTCTGTGGACCGTGCAGCTGAAGTCAGTAGTCACGTGGTATTTCAATTTGGAATTTTTTAAATATTTAAATCATGGCGGCAAATTTTCACGTGGGTTTAAGAGATTTTTGTTTTTCTTCTTTTTTGTTCGCGCAGTGATGGGTAAGTTACTTTTTGTTACCGTTACCGTTACATCACGGAAAAAGTAACTAGTTATCGTTATCGTGACCGTTTCATAATGTAACTTTCTCTTACAAGGAAGGTACTCCAGGTGTCCCTCGCCGATTTGATTCTCCCTGATATATGTTGTAGTACTCGAAAAACTAAGTGACACGTATTTTTTTTTATCTGCGGAAAAATACTTTAAGGGGGTGAAACAACCCCTCCAAGATAGGGGTCGTAAGTGTCGATTGTATAGTTTTGTGTAGAAAAACAAAATTGATTTCGACCAAACCTACTGGGAAAGTTTCCTGATGTTGAAAGATGACTAACGTAATTTTCTCAAAAAAAAAATAAAAATGAATCAAGGGGGTGAACCACCCCTACATAGTTTTAAAGTTGTGCTGAAAATGGCTAAATTCACAGGAAAAAATTGGAAAAAAATATATTTTGCACTTGAGACCAAAATAAAGTTGACGTGTTTCGCAAAAAAAATTGGTAAAAAAATTAATGGGGGTAGCTACCCCAAAACACTTTTTATTATTTGGCTATGATAATATATACTTTTCTTACACAAAACAAAATTGAAAAATTTTTCTTATAACAAAGGAAGTGAAATAGAGTCCATCCAACATGAATAAAAAAATTACGCGGGGGTAAACCACCCCTACATATTTTTGAAAATGTGCTGAAAACTGCTAAATTCACAGGAAAAAATTTGAAAAAAAAATATATTTTGCACTTGAGACAAAAATAAAGTTGATTTGTTTCGCAAAAAAAAATTGGTAAAACAATTAATGGGGCTAGCTACCCCTAGACACTTTTCATTTTATGTCTATGATAATATATACTTTTCATACACAAGAAAAATTGGGAAATTATTTCTCTAACGAAGGAAGTGAAATAGAGTCCATCCAACATGAATAAAAAAATTACGCGGGGGTAAAACACCCCCACATATTTCTGAAAATGTGCTGAAAATTGCTAAATTCACCGGAAAAATTTTGAAAAAAATATATTTTGCACTTGAGACAAAAATAAAGTTGACGT
>CAKNXH010068622.1:0-36119 GCA_932178445.1 Andricus quercusramuli
GTAAGTATTGACGCATTTTTTCCATTTTGCCACTTTAGCTTTTTTTTATATCTTCTTAACAAATTTACATTTTGCCTTTAACTCGCGCTTGTTACAGGCAGAATTTTATTACCTTTCGCGGTATAATGAAGAAAAAAATTTCATGTTAATACACTCAATTTCCTATATAAGAACGGTTTCGGGCATAGCTTGCAGTGGCCTTGATCCTAAATCGGCGGAATTCAAACGTAAACCGGTAAGGTCGCATGAATAATTACGGTTGGATTTGGACGTATGACACAACCTAATTCAATTAACGCGCTGAGAGTGCGGCCCTCGACCTGTTTGTCACGCTTGATTGAGCACCGCCTCTATTTCGGCCCCGCCACTCCTCTCATCAAGAAACTGTGGAGGCCATCAGTGCTAGAAATATCGAGAACCGGGGGTTCTTATACCGGGAGTTGAGTGTATTATAAAAATTAAGGAACATTAACAGCAGCTCAAAAATCAGACGTATAGATCATTTTCGCCTGTAGTGTAATCACTCATTAAAAGTGTATTATTTTCTTATTTTTGTATGTATTAAAGCGATAAACCTTACATTTATTCCTTATCAGAAGGTATAGGGTGGTTCAAAAAAGGCAAATTTCGAAATTAGTGTTTGGGGATAATAGCTCAATTTGTGAGGTTTAAAGAAATGTGTACGTATTTATTTCCATCGGAGCAATATTGAATGGTGCCGCCTAGCTTCTCTATTTTCCCTTGAGAATAACATAAGGGAAAAGTCCCACTTCATCATTTAATATTGTGCGATCGAAAAAAAAACGTATTCATTTTTTCAGATCCTCACCAAATATGCCATTTCCCCAAACGAAATTCGAACTTTACCTTCTTTTAACGACCTTAGCGAGAAAGTCGTGCTGAACTACGTAAAAAAAGTCCCATTGGAATCGCAATAAGATCCGAATCAAGTCTCATTTTCTTTTTCTTGAAATTTTTACATGAACATCCATCATATCAGAACTTTAAAAAATTAAAATAGTTAAATATGGCTTTACAAATGCATTTTCTGAACAACATTTTTCCGAGGAATGAATTTTTTTTTAACTTTATCGGTATTTTCGTCCTATTTTAATAGGACGTTTTCGAACTTTTTTGGCACAAAAGTACTTGAAAAATGCCTTTTAATTTTCCTCAAAATTCGTACGAGTACCTTTGTCCTAAAAAAATACATAAATCCTATAAACACTTTCGAGAAAAATTAAATAGGACACCTGTAGAAATTTAGTCCCTGTTCGGACTAAAAACTACAAACTCTTGTAAATTTGGATTTGTTTAGCATAGGTTTTAAGGGAGGCAACTGTTATTTTTTGACTGATTGCAATTGTAACTTTTTTAGCCATAATTTGTACAATTGTTTTTTTTCATATTTTTGTCATTTGAAATGATTTCGTATGATGTAAAGAATGTGGTACCTCCCCTTAGATAAATAAATAGGATACAATTATTAAAATGCGTCAAGTTTAAACATACCACCGTACTTACAAGCGACCAAAGTTAATTTTAATATTGGCATGTAAATATTGTAAATATACTTACATTTGTTATACTTTTTGTTAATTAGTTTATTGTTAACTATATAGGACAACTTCTACCATAAATAGAACAAATTCAAGGTTCAAAAGGTTTAGGTATTCAAAAATTCTTATATTCGTTCGAAAAAGTTAAAAAGTTGATTAGACAAGCGTACGATTTTGTTTGAACAGATAATTTAGTCCTGCAAACAAATTTGTAAAAAGAACATTTTTTTGGTATTTAATTCAGTTTTAAATAATGAAATATATTCCAGCTCTCTATATTTGAATCTTAAGTATGAATTAATTTTTTGTAAGTAGATGATTTCGTTTAATTTCAGAATTTTGAAATCAGCGAAGTTAACATGGATATTAAAATTCAATACTTACCTGTAAACTTGTGAAGAAAACTTCATAGGAGAAACCTCCCTACAGTGGATAATACAAGCTACAGCGGATGATGATTAATTTTAAATACTAATGTATGTTTGAAAAATTAATTTCATTTAATCAATAGTCAAGACGCGATAAGTGTTGATAAATTTAATTCAAAATGAATTATTTTGCGTATATTTGCGCTGTGAATTAATGATTATCCACTGTAGGTTCCATTATCCACTGTAGGGAGGTTTCCCCTGCATAAAACAATAAATATCCTAAAGTTCTCCAATATTCGAAGCGAATTGACAAATCACGAATTATGCATCTATAACATTGTAATACAGTGACCATCGCCCTCATGAGCATCCAAATATGAATAAGTATTATAAAATGTGTTCCTTTCTTTACTTGCTAAACTTATGCGGCAAAATCTTCTAAAGCAACAGGGTTAATAAGCAATGAATTTATGTATTTATAACGAACCTAATATATTTAATTAAGGTAGAGATACTTAATGTGTAAGGTCGTTTTACATGTAAATATTGTAACAAAGTTGTAAATTTTTAGTATGCTAAGCAGAAACGTCATAAATTATGATTGGCTGCTGCTGATATTCAAAGCGTAATTCATCGATTTGTTATTCCATAAATTATTAAGTAGTTAGACCACGCAGTAAGGAATAGAAATATTTTAAAGATTAGCAATAATCTTTGTTTGAATAGTAACATCGAAAATTGATTTTTGTCTACTGTCGTAGAATATTTATTTGATATCAATACTACATGCTACACATATTGAGTATTGAATTCTGATTTTCTAAATAGGAGCCGTTCAAAAACTACTTTACGCTTTTTTTTAAATTTCCACCCCTCTCTTTCTTGGACAACAAACGAATTAATTTTAGATCAAAAAGCTGTATTTACAACCAAACAGTTGAACTTCCAGGCAAAAGAGACTCATTTTTTAAACAAGAACTTTTCTACCAAGAGAGATGAATTTTCGATCAAGATACGAATTTTCAACAGTACAGTTAAATTTTCGAGAAAGAAATGAACAACGAAAAAATAAATATCAACAAAAAATTTTAATTTTACATAAAAAACAGTTAATTTCAGCTAGAAAATACGAATTTTCAACAAACATAAAAAAACAGTTGAATCCTCAACCAAAACATTTTTTTTAACCAAACACTTGTTCTTTTATGTAAGCAAAAACGCTGAAATTTCTACCAAAGAAGATGAATTTTCAACCAAGAAATACGAATTTTCAATAAGAAAATAATTATCAACCAAATAGTTGAATTTTCCAGCGAAGAAGACGAATTACCAAGCCGTTACATTTACGACCAAAAAGATAACTTTTCAACAAAATGATAAAATTTTAAACAAAATTGGTGAATCGCAACTAAAACGATGAATCTTCAACAAAAAAATTAATTTTCAACATAGAAATTCAACTTTCAACCAAGTAGTTGAATTTTCAATCAAAAAATAATAATTCTTAACAAAAAATATAATAGTTGATATTTCAACCAAAACAGATTTCAATTTTAAATTTAAAAAAGTCAAATTTAACCAAACAGGATGAATTCTCAATAAAAAAAGTAATAGCTGATATTTCAACCAAACAAAAAATTAATTTTAAATAAAAAATTAAGAAAGATTTTTCATTCAAGAGAGAGAAAAACTGTCAACCAAATTTTAATTTTCAACCAGAAAGTTAATTTTCTACAAAAAGATCAGACTTTGTAACCCAAAATGACGAATTTTCAACCAAATAGTTCAATTTGCTACCAAATTAATGAAATGTTCAAACCAAAAAGACAAATTTTTGAGCCAAAAAGAATAATTTTCACAAAACAGTTGAATTTTCAACCCGAAAATATGAATTTTCAACAAAAAATTTAATTTTTAATGAAATAGTTGAATTTACCACCAATGAGATGAATCTTCAATTAATCAAATGGCTTTTCAAGAAAGTACTTGAACTTTCAACCAAATAGTTTATTTTCATTCAAGAAGATTAATTTCTTCCAAAAAATGACGAATTTACAACAAAATATATACATTTTTAACCAAATAGTTGAATTTTCATTTATAAATGATTAATTTTCAACCAAAAATGGAATAGTTAAATTTTAAGTGAAAAATAATTTTCAAATAATAAAAAACGAATTTTGACCAAAATAGTTAAATCTTCAACCAATAAAATGAAGTTTTAACAAAGCAGTTCAACTTATAAGAAATTAGTTGAATTTTGAACCAAAAAAGATGAATTTACAATGAAAAATTTAATAGTTGGATTTTCAACTAAAAACGATCGGTTTCAACTAAAAGTGAAATAATTAAATTTTCAGTTGAAAAAATTAATTCTCAACCAAAAAATAAACGAGTTTTGAAAAATATCTTAAACCAATAAAATGAATTTTATAAAAAGTAGTTGAATTGTCAACCAAATAGAATTTTTAATCAAAGGAGATGAATTATGTACAAACAAAAAAATAGTAGTCGACTTTTCATTTAAAAATAATTAACTTTCAACGAAAAAAATTTGGATTTTCTTTTTGGGTTCTATTAATTCATTTCACGTTTAAGAGAAAAAACGAGAAAAAGGGGAGTATATTGAAAACAGGGAAAAAGAAGAATAAGTATCGTTACAAAACTTGCCATCAAAACTTGGCATTGTAACGTAGTTTTTGAACAGTCCTATCTCTTCATCACAACTTAAAATTCAATTTTTTAAATCAATTTTTAATAATCGAAAACGAGAAATAATTATCTGACATTACACATTTTTTAAAGTAATTTTTAATCCTTTAGTCAGAAACGCAAATACAGATCGATGCGATTTTTGTATTTTATGAAGATTATTGCAAATCTAAGACACCTTACTGTCTCAAGAAGAAGTGAATGTACAATAAATTTAGTTTTAATATTTATTTTATTTTTAGAAAGTTCAATCCTCAGTGCAACAAAATGCTTTCACCAAATTTGTTTTCTAGTTTACAATCAACATAAATGTATGGAACTGGTGTTGGCAATTAAATTAAAGCAGGCGATGTAAAATTACTATGGAAAAAAGTTATTTAGCAATTTTTTGCCGTTTTCGTGAAAATCGCCTTTGAGATATCCATCACAAGTCACAGAGTTTGGCAAAACATACTTCAAATCGGCCGGTAGCTCATTGGCTTCATAGATCAAAGGTTGCTTTTTTCATTCTCGCGGCCCACCCTTTTTTTCATTAATTTTTTATTTATTAGAATGTTTCTAAATATAATTTCCAGGTTTTCTTCGAAAAATCTTTGATCATTTATCGATTAAAAGGCAAGGTTTAGAAAACCTGGTTCATACTTCTAATTTTAAATATAATTGGTAAACCTTATGAAAACAATTAATAACATTTATAGAAAATAAATTTGTTTGCAAAAAACATGATAAAACTGTTGAAAAATTAGTTTTTTCGTAAAAGGTAATTACTATAAAAACTATTGAAGGAAATTACATCTATAAACATTTAAATTAATAAAAAATAATATAAAAAAGTGGCAGCGAGAATTGAACACGCAACCTTTAGACTACGGAACCGAAGCGCTACTGTGCTGCAGGCCGATTTAAGGTATGTTTTGCCAAAAATTGCCAAACTCTATATGTCTTGTGGTGGATATTTCAAGTTTACAATTGCCGGTTTAAGTTTTTTAATTGAAAATTGAACAATGGAATTCCAAGATTTGAGTGTTAGCTTTAGTTCCATGACAAATATGAAGACAGTATAAATATCATTTTGATAAATGAATGAATACTAATTTATAAGTTTGATGAACCTTGCAATATTGACCAAAATTATGTTCAATTTACATCCCTACTAGTATCGAATTGAATGCTATATTTTTTCGCTTCATAAAGTCGGCGAAAATAAAAGAGAATAAATTAAAGAGTTCAAAAACAACTATTTATTTTTCATACCAATCATTATCTTAAAATTTGAATAATAATTAGTATTTAATTAGTTTAGAACTGAGCCCAGTGAATAAGAAAAAAATACTTTAACGTTGCTTATTGCAAGCATAATACAGCAGTAAGACGTACGCAACTAAATATTAACCAAGTGTCCACTCAAATCCTCAAAAAATCCCTCATAATTCCATGTTTTTGCAGGTATCTCATAATATTTCCAGCCATAATTTTGGATAGTATAGAGCCATTTCGCATTTTTTTGTAACGATCGACTAGGAATATGTATAGAATTTTGCGAGTTTATTATAAATGTTTTTTTCAGTTCTTGTGAATACCTAAAATTGTAAAAATAGTACTATTCATATGTCAAATTAAATAACTGCTTTTCCATTTATGGAACTAACTTTATGAAAGGAAAAGTAATTTCTTAATGGTACAAGTTTCTAGGAATTTAATTAATATGCTTAATTTAGAAAACTTTGACAAATTATATAACAAGATATTCTTAAATATATTATCACAATTGAATAATTAAATAGATAAATAATACTAAAACGTAATTATTCATTTTTAAAATTTGTTCCTGAAGTCCATGAATTTGGATAAGGATTGAAACAAATTGTTATTTTATCTTTATATACTTGAAATTCAATGCATACTTAACATATTAATATTTTGAATTAAAGATATTTTCCAGTTTTCACGTGAATAGAGGAATATATTATTTCAAGTAAAATTATATGGGTACTATTTATTAATAGTATATTCAGAGATAAAAGGAGATCAAAAAATGGGAAGTATGGTAATTTTCTCACAAAAAAGAGGAAAAATAAGGGAAAGATTAAACATTTATTTCTCATGTCGAAAAGAACAATCTTCTTATAAGAAATTTTTTATTTTTTAATAATTTTCAATGATTTCTGCCATTAAAGAATTTATTTTTGATAATGGATAAACTTAGGTCGTTGGGCATCCGTTCACAGTGATATAAGAAATCCGAGAAAAAATAAAATGAGCTAAATACACAATTTTGAAATGTTCAACATCGTTCTCATAAATATTTCTTTCCAAGATTGGTCATTTCTGCCTTACCATAATTAACAATTTTAATGGAAATTTAAAACTACACTCTTCAGTAGAGCGAAGTAAAAATGGTAAAATTAATCGAACCGTTTGAGCTGAGGGATAACAAATAAAATTGTGGATCGACATCGACATCCAAAGCAAGTGAAGAAAAATTTTGTTGAAATCGGGTAATATCTTCTCTTTTTTGAATTTATAATTAAAAATTTGTTTAATTCAAAAAACAATTGTGCCGGATTCAAATTTTTTTGAAAATGTACAGAAAAACGTTTTTCAAATTGATTCATTCGTGAAATTTCTTCAGCTTGAAACAAATAAACATGTTATTATTTTTTATTCATGGGAAACATTTTTTTCGTGGTGTTTATAGCGTTCCAAAATCACAAAAGAAATGAAATCCCAAAAATGATCACGTCAAAAGATTTTTTTTTTTTCGGAAAAGCAAAATGAGAAAGTGTTTCTTTGGTTCAAGCTGAATAAATTTCAAGTCCGACATATTCAACTTTTTTTAAAATGTAAATATAACAAATTCGTCATAATGTTTGAATCAATAGGAAATACTTTGCATTTGAAATCGTTAAATTTTACTGATTAAAAATTTTGTTCACTTTTGTCGAATGCTAATCCACAATCCCGCCCCAAGTATTCACCTTCTAGTACTTATTTAAAAAGTACTTTATATTTTGTAACTGTTCCAATTTTATATTGGATAACAACTTCAACATTCTAGCTATTGAATGGACGAATTGATTTCCAAAAAGTTTGTTTGAAAAAAATCATGCAGTTTCGCGAAATTTGAAAATCCAATTATGACTTCGAAATGGTGTAAAACTGACATTTCAACTTCAAAATAATTACGATAGCAGTAATAATTTTGCATATTTACAAAAAATGAGGAATTGTGTTTTAGTTTATTCAGTGCTGAACGGAAGGGACCCAATAGTAATTAAAAATAATTAGCCAGTGTCGAGAAAAATTAAATTTGATTTTTTACTTTGTGGTTAGAAAAGCTTCTCGGGCTGTGAACACAAGAACATAAATTTTGAAAAATGATGCCCCAAAAAAATCCTTTGGCAGGCATGTGTAATAGAATTTATCTGATTTTTTGAGCTAATAAACCCGATTTCGAAAATTTGGCGCTTGCCTCCTTTTGCATTTCTACCCTTCACTTGTACTACTGTTCAATTTAATATATATATATATATATATAAATAAAATTAAATATATATATATAAAATATATATATAAAATTCCCAGTCAAAAAGTAAAATTATTGGCACTTCTTAATTCCCAATCTCAAAACATTTCCGGCTTGGGGTCCAGTGTGGGCCACCCTGTTTGAACATTTCGAATATTTTGGCAACAAGATCTCTTTTAACGTTTCACTTATAATGACTATCAGTGGAAGCTGAAATTCTTTTATCATGCAACAGTAATAAAAGAAATGTAAAGTAGTCCATTGAGAATAATTATTGAAATAAATTTTTATATTCTCAGGGCCCCAGACGTTGAGATCCGCCCCTAAAAATCTGTAAATCTAGTGACTATTCTATTCACAAAATTCTTAATTATTAACCAAGGTGTTAAAGTCAATTAAATTTTGAAAAAACATGGAATAATTTACTGATTGGTATTCTAATTCACTATTTTACCAAAAAGTTATCTCAAAAATAAGCAGACGCAAAATACGAAGGTGCCCCTAGGCCTTAACTAGACCCTAGAAGTTTTTGATTGGTCAAAATAAATCTCCAGGCATTGGCACTCCCTTCAGCTTTTTATATTAATAAATAATAAGGTTAATAATATAAAGCAGCATTTTGAAGATGTGATATTTTATTTGTTGTCAGATACTTTGTAAAATATTTATCTAGTAAATGTGTAAATAATTATCTAAATAATAAATTATAGAAGAAGGCGAGAGTCTGATTGGAAGAGAAGATGGTGGGGGGCTTACCAATCAACGATTATTGAATTTTAATGACTCACTTTGAACTACCGAAAGACAGTGTTTGCGAAATCTACCTGCGTGGCGCCCCCAGAAGATCGCATCCTACGGTGCAATCCTTACATTACGTACAGATACGTCGGTGTAGATTGTTGATTTTTCATTCAGTAAAAAAAAAAAAATTAAATGAGAAATAAAATAATTTTTAAATAACAAATTAATAGAAAAAGTTCTGAAGCCTTTGACGGAGAAGCAAAATGGAAATCGAAAAGAAGCCTGCCCCCCAAAACCAAGTGACGCCGCCGAAAGTTCCAGCAAGTGTCTCTTCAAAGCTTACGTGTTCTCGAACTCCTAAAAGGGGTTGGTTTGATGATTTTTTAGAAGAAAATAATGAAAAAATATTGTCTCCATTTACGCGTGAAGTTTTCTTTGGAGAAGAAGCCGTGACGAGAAAATTGGCACAGAAAAAGCAGATGGAAATTCCACTTGGCAAACTTCCCCTGAATTTTGTCCCCTTATTTTTCCTAAATAAGAATAATCAGGGCATTAAACGAGACGCAGAAGATACGAGAGATGACGACAGGAGGAAGAAACCTAAATTGATTTCGGAAGAATAAAAACGATTTCCAAACGGCCCTTTTCAGGGCCAACAAATATTTTTGACGTGGTACAAAATCTTAGTCCTCAAACATAAGTTTACATTTATGTGAGTTTTTAATTTTATTTTAATTTAGATAAGTATAATAAATGCTGAATGTGTGTTTGAAGACTATTTTTGTGAAGAGTTATGACATTTTTATTATTTTGGAAATTCTTTGTGGCAGAGATTGTAAAGTTTCAGAAATAAGTGCACAATACTGCCTGAGCTCTAAAATATTTTTTTCCAAAGACTACGTTTTTGTGTGAAGTCCAAATC
The DNA here is from genome assembly GCA_932178445.1 of Andricus quercusramuli. Classification (NCBI taxonomy): domain Eukaryota; kingdom Metazoa; phylum Arthropoda; class Insecta; order Hymenoptera; family Cynipidae; genus Andricus; species Andricus quercusramuli. The sequence continues at coordinate 9,832 of CAKNXH010068622.1, forward strand.
CAGATAATTCTTTCATAATTTATTTTTCATCTGTTTTTAAGTGATTTTATCGAAGTTTTGTAAGATTCTATTTCTCAATATTGTCTGAATGGAATTTCTGTTATTACTCCAGGCTGTTCTTTTTGAAAAGATCAAAATTAAAAGAGAAAAAAAAATTTTAAAACATCAGCAGGGTTACTACAAAATCCCATTTTCGAAATTCCCCGACCACTTTTTCAGTTATTTGGACCGCTCTAATTTCTTTTGTATAAAAACAACCTCACACTGAGAAGATCAATAATGTTAATGTGACACAAATATTTGTTTCTAAATTTATTTGAGACACTTTCAGCAACTTTGCTGTCATACAGAATTTTACAAGGGGCCATCCACAAAATACGTTAAACATACGTAATGTACATGAACTATGAACCAAATAGTTAAGTTTTCAACTAAAAAATATCGATTTTTAACCGAAAATGGAATAGTTAAATTTTCAGTTAAAGCAATTCATTTTCAACATAGAAAAAAAGAATTTTCAACAAAATAGTTGAATTTTCTGCCGAAGTTATGAATATTTCATCCAGAAAATGAATTCTCATCGAAAAGTGTAGTAGTTATTTCTGCCAAAAACAGTTTATTTTTCAATAAAAACTTGTTGAACTAAACCGAAAAGTACGAATTTTCAACAAATTAGCTAGACTAATGTTGAAAACAAAAAGAGGAATTTCGAACAAAAGGGTTGCACTTTTAACAAAAAAAAATTATTCAGTCAATAAATGTTATCCAAAACGTTGAATTTTCGATTCAAAAAGACGAATTTTCTAACATAATTAACTTTTCAACTCAAAAAGACGACTTTTTGAACAAAATAAATGGATTTTCAACTGAAGAAGATAAATTTCCTACAAAAAATATAATAGTTACAATTTCAGTTAGAAAAATAAATTTCGAATAAAATGAACGAACTTTCAACAAAATAGATAAATTTTCAGCCAAGTAGACAAATTTCAACAAAGAGTTCTATTTTAAGCAAAATTCATGAATTTTCAACCGCATAGTTAAGTTTTCAATCTAAAAAAGGTCAATCTGAAACAAAAACTGGAAGAATTAAATTTTCAGTTAAAACAAATAACTTTCAAGGAAATTGTTAAATTTTCAACCAAAATGATGAATCTTCGATTAAAAAAAAATGAATTCTCAACGAAAAGTGTATAGTAGTTGATATCCACTGAAAATGTTTTATTTTTCAATCAAAAACAGTTGAATTAAACCAAAAAGTACGAATTTTTAAAAATTAGTTGAACCCTCAACCAAAATGGACTAATTTTCAAAACAAAAAAGGGAAATTTCAACAAGAGTTGAATTTTCAAACCAATAGGACAAATTTTATACAAAAAAATTAGTTTTCAACCCAATAATACGAGTTTTTGAACCAAACAAATGAATTTTCAACTAAAGACGATAAATTCTCAACAAAAGATAGAAGTTAGATTTCCAGTTAGAAAAATAAATTTTGATCCATAATAAATGAATTTTTTACCAAAAAGATGAAGTTTTAACTTATGAGATTGCTTTTTTTTTTTGGTCAAAAAATGAAGCATTTTCAACTAAGACAGATGAACTGACTTAGAATAGTAAAATTTTCCACAGAAAAATTAATTTTCAATGAAATATTTAAAAATGGAATAGATACATTTTCAACCAAAATGATGAATTTTCAACCACGGAGATGAAACTTCTATAAAAAAAGATTAATTTTCGGGGGACAACAATGGAATAGTTGAATTTTGACCGAATATTTGAATGCAAGGTATTTTCAACCAAACCATGGAAAAGTTGAATTTTGAGTAAAAAAAATTAATTTCAAATAAAATAAAAAACAAACAAGTTTTTCAGTCAAACTGCTGAATCATCAACAGCAAAAATGAATTTTTAACAAAGTAGTTCCACTTTCAACGCATGACTAAGTAGTCGAATTTTCAACCCAAAAAGATGAATTTGTAAAGAAAAAAAACGAACATTTAAAGTTAAAAAAGAATAGTTAAATTATCAGTAAAAAATTAATTTTCAACAAAATAGTTGAATTTTCAACCAAACAGATGAGTTTTCAACAAAAAATAGCTGAATTGAACCGATTGAACCAAAAATATGCAAATTCTACAAAAGTAAATGAATTTTCAACGCAAGAAGACAAATTCACACTTCTAATTTTATTTCAAAACCTATAATATGGAGAACCAAAAAAAGATTATACAACAAATCATTCAGACAATTTTGAGAAAGTTTTATATTCAATTTTTGAAATTTTCTGTAATTGACATTTTCACACATTTTATTAAGGGAATGTGACAGTCTGTCACGTGACTCATCATTACATGTAATTATATTCGCCCCTGTTCTCAGTTACATTAAAAATAAAAAATTAATGAGATTGCACTAGTTAAGCAAAACAAAAAATCTTGTTACTTGCCCTTAAAGTAATTTAAAAAAACACAGAAAATAAGTATGAAACTTTATATTCCGTGTGACGAAGAATTTTAACAATAATAAAAATGTAAGAACATTTTTTTAATCCTACCAAAATATTTTGGACTCAAATTTGTTTTATAGATAGCAGAATTGTGTGTTTGCAAAAATGGGTGCGATGAATGCTTAACATTTGTGAATATGATAATTATGTATTTTACCATATTTAATATTTATGTAAAGTTTTTTTAATTTATGCACAAAAAATGAATAAATTATATAAAATTTAAATCACTAAAGCTGTAAAAAAAAAGTTTCTCATCAAATTAATCTATGTAGTAGAATTATGAACATGAATTGTAACATCGCATATTTCAAATGTGTAACATTGCATCAACATTCTACATCTAAAATTGAACACTTGAAGAATATAAAATTATATATGTATTCAGATTTAAAATACCAGAATATATTTTTTATTAGACCATCTTCCATGTAAAAAATTGGTCCCCAGATTATATAAAATAACTTTTTATTGCAATGTAATTATGAAAATAGAATCGAATGCATCGAATAAATATAATTAGAATTAAAAAAATGGTCAGCTTTTTTATGTAAAAAGAAATAGTTGGAGATTTCCAAATTTTTTATTTTGTTACAAGTTGGAATTGAATGATAAACTTCAATTTTCATTCGAAGTTATAGATTGTAAAATCACACCCATATATTAGAACAGTAAAATCAAAGGATTGAGAAATGAAAGTGAGTTTCGTTAAATTATTCACGTATTTAAAGAATGTTTATTACTAGAAAAGAAATTATGCAAGTATATGTATTATAATTGCTTTTATACACTCAGAAAACGATTTGGTTAAACCAACAAAATTTTTGTTGGTTCAACTATAGAATATGCTAGTTATATGGACAAAACCAAATATTTGGTTGACCCAGCTACATTTTTTAGTTGTTTTAACCAAATATTTTGGTAGACAGAGTATTTGGCTGATTCAATAAAAAAAGATTGTTAGGTCAATCAAATACTTTGTTGAATCTATCAGATCTTTATGTATATACAAAAAACAGTTTTTTTGGTGCAAGAAATTTTTTTTCCTGCGTAGTTTATAACGATCTTAAATATTTCATGCATTTTAAAAATAACAAAAAAATCCGTTGCGGAAATCTTCACGGACTATATATAATCAGATATAATATTGAATACAAGTTTCACAAAAACGGTTTTTATTTTTGTATAGCTTGAACGTAGAATTACTTAGTTTAATATAGCTTTACAATTGTTATACTCGTGCACGCCTCCCCAGAAACAAGTTTCACTTAAAAGAGCAGGCTAAAGTTTGTACCTTAAAAATTATGTTTTGGGAATGCTCCTGGGTATTCTTACCAATTATAAAAAAAAATTGTGAACAAGTAATAAGTGAAGTTTTCTCTGATAAAAACTTTAAATTTTGCGTCCAAAAAATGTTTCCACGTGATTAATATTGATTGACTTTTTCCTCCCTTTTAGATTTTAAAAAATGTGTGAAAGACATCAATTTTTTTCGATTCTACGTTTTTGGTGCATTTTACGTAACATTTCTAAAAGGCCAAAAAATCACAACTTTCCGAACAATTTAAATGAAGGGTTCTAGCATAAATAGTTATGAAGTCTTAAAGAGATTTTTCAGTAAAAAAAAAAAACTTTAAATCTTTTTGTTTATAGCAACATCTTGTCCCCTATACATCCTGCACGAAAGTTGTATGAAAATGAATAAAAGCAGATTACATTAACTTTAAAACTAAAAAAAATAATTGACTCTAGCTCTTACGTAACATCAGTTATAGTCTCTTATAGCAGGCTTCTTTTTGTGCAACTTTATTATAGATCGCATTTTTTATTTAAAACTTATTTTGTACGTATTGCATCAGCACTTTTCACTGTTTTCTTCAACGTTTGTGCTTGGAAAAGAAAATCATATTTTAGTGAAAATGTATAAATCCTTTATTGGTACTTCGTATATTTCTAATGTATTATTACAATAAATGAGTTTTTTTATGACATTAGTGAATGAGAAATTCATTGGGCTGTTGCACTAAAACAAAACTGTTAAAATAATACGATTATTCAATTTGTTTAATCTGCTTTAATTCATTTGCATACAACTTTTATGTAGGATGTATATGGGACAAAATATTATTCGAAAAGAAAAAGATCTAACATTTTTTTAAACTGAAAAATCTCTTTAAAAGTCAAAACTTGAAAAAAAACATTCTTTTTTTTAATTGTTCGGAATTTTGTCAATTTTTATTTTCACTTTTTAAAACTTCTACGTAAAGTGCACTAAAAACGTAGAAATAAAAAAACTTTTTTGGACGAAAATTAAACATTTTTATCAGATACCACTTATTACTTGTTGCTCCCGAAAAAAAATCACATGAATTGATCAAAAATAACAAACTCGAGTTATAATTTCCAGGGTACAAACTTTAGCCTGCTCTTTGAAGTGAAACTTGGTTCTGAGGAGGCGTGCGTACACTTATTCGTGCAAAATTATAAACATATTATTTTTATTATTATCTAAAATATAACACAGTCTTCCGATGGCTGCTTATTTAACGTATTAACAGGTACTTTTCAATCTAGTCTTTTTAGGTATGTAGTGCTAATCTCGACTCTTTTAATAGATAAAATGAACAATAATCAAAAAATTAAATAAAAAGGAGAACTGTATTTTCACTGATCGTCTTATTAGTTTTCTTTAATACTGTTTGCTATGCAAAAGTATTCTTATAGGAATGCAGTTTAGAGTTGTCATTAAGTCTGTAATTAGTTCACTTTCTTAATTATAATAGTCATAATGCTGAAATTCTTTCACTAATCTGCCTTAACAAAAATGCATAACATTCAACTTTTCCGGACTAAATATACATGATAAAAAATACGTCTTAAATGAAAAATCTGGATATTAAATTAAGTCATTTTGGAAACTAGATATACAGAACTTTAAAAAAAACAATACTGTATCCTTATTGTCGATATGTAGTGCATATATCTAGGCTTTCTACTGAAGAACTTATCACGTATCACAAAGTACAGTCGACATTATCATTTGCCACTTTACTCAAATCGATTTGACACCAGTGTCAAAAATCTCTACATTCATTGGTCTCGAGACTATCAAATTTTTACTGAGATTACTTTCTTGTACCAAAAATTACACGATAAAGTGCAACGCATGAAGTATTACTCAAAATGCACATTTTATAAATAACGAAATAATTGTATTTCCTCGTAATTAGAGCCCGGTGTAAAATACAAATTTCAAAATGGACGTTTTTTTATTTTAATTACTAGTGAACTCCACAAAAAATATAAAATTTTGCTTAGTTATTTAAAATTTCCCAAACCTTATGTTTTAATTCAAGTTTAAAATTTCCTTCGAATCCCCAGTGGAAAAACGTTTGCAGAAAAGTGATAAAAAATGCAAACATTTGCACTGGAAACTACAAAAAATACAATGAATTATAACAGAAATTACAAGAAAGTAGAACTTTCGTCCATTATTCAAACGATTTATGTACTTTGTTTTAAATACAATATTTTGTCAAAAATTGAAAGAAGTTCATTTTTACTTAAGGTAGTGTTGTGCCAAAAATCATATCTCGAAAAAAAAATTTTTTTCTAGGATTTTTAGAATCGAAACAATATTACTGATAATGATATTTCAAATAAAAAACATTTTTAATGAAACATGTTGAAAAAAAAATTTATTTCAACAACGTGTTTTGTAATTGAATTTCATCTTACATTCGCTCCTAACCAATTTTCCGAAAATAGATTAATTTTAATAAATTACGGCTTTTTTTTTGGAGAAAAAATTCTCTAAAACTCTATTGTTTCCATTTATGAATATTATTCACTTGTTTTCTGCATTGGAAAAAGTAGAGTTGTGGGGAATATTTTTTTCCAACAAAATAAATAATGATTTATTAAAATCCAACATTTTTTTTAAATTTGTAAGAAACTACTGTAGGGAAAAATTCAATTATAAAAAAGTATTGCTAAAATGATTATATTTCATAAAAAAATTATTTCTTTTCTTTCACACGAAATTACTGATAATATTACTTCAATTCTTAAAATCACGGAAATATTTTTTTTTCAGAGGCCTCATTTTTGGCACGATGATTACCTTAAGACTAATTTTTTAAATTATTTCTTTATAGATTATTGCATCTTAATATTCTGTATTTTAAACGTAAAATATTTTTTGTAATGGAAATCATTTCCAGAGTTTATGCAACACAACTTTTTAGATGCAAAAATGGTAAATCCTTGTATACTAGTTTATTGTAAAATATTAAAACTACAATATACCAAAAAAATACAAACATCAAAATAACGGACTAGAGTTCTAATTTCCTTTAATTTTCATGATAATTTATTGTATTTATTTGAATTTCCTTGTAAAATTGTTCGTAGTTTTTCGTACTTATTTTTAAAAGATTTTCCTCAGGGGAAACTTTTAAATTTTCAAAATCTTTGTAAAATTATGGATAACAACCTGAAACTACCCCATCGCTCTTTGAAGGGTCGAAAATTGTTATTTATTTTTTTCATTTCATGTAGTCCATTAGTAGGTAAAATTAACAATTCTCACTGATTTTTAAAAATAACACAAATTTTCTCTACTCCCTTTTTTTGATTCTTCTCGAGTAGGGTTCTTTCAATCAAAAAATTAATATAACAAAAAGATGTATTTCATACAGAGTAAATCAAGAAAAATATTATTTTTTTCGGATTATCAGGGCAGCTTTGGCAAAATTAATCAGATATTATTTTTTTACTGGAAAAAAAGTTTATAGTTGCTTTCAATGTAGAAAGGAAAATAATATGACCCCCCAGGATCTTTCACTTCTTGAAATTTGTATTTTACGCTACGACCCATTAAGAATACTGCTTAAACAAACGATAATTACTTTTTTATATAATAAAGAGTAATATCTGGCGAGAAAGTAACCTTTTTACTTACTTCTCTAAGCTGAGGATGATGTCTTATAGACGCTCTACTTCGAAGTATCGCACGTGGGGAACTCTTTTCAGCGGATTTTCGAATTCTTACGGAGCTTCGCATCTTCATTTTTTCCTCAGGCGAATCTGTATTCCAACCTAGTGATCTTCCGTCACCTAACGAATCTTCATTGGTGAAAATACTGTCATCATTAGAATCCCTAAATGAAATCGAGTCGCTTAATTTTAGATGTTCATATTCTTCAAAATCGCAGCTCACATTCTTTTCTGGAACCAACGAAGAATTGAAATTTGAATCTGGGGTCTGTCTCTCATTTTCGAAATTCTTCTTGAAAGAAGAATATTCTAAAGGAGGAAGAATGATTCTAACTTCTTTTAATGAGAGACGTGTCTCGCGAGGATGCACGACAGAATTTAAGGACCGTGTAAGCGATCTTGTAAGGTGCTGATTCCTTGGTCCTTGGTCCATAATCAATTCGTTAGGGCTGCCGACATCACTTAAATTTGATCTTCTTTTTCTTCTTTTGACAATTGCGGCTGCTGACCTTGTTCTCGGAGTATTCAACACCAACTCTGTAGCAACGGATTTAACAGGCGAAGATTTGCTGCTTTTTTTCTTAACTTTCCGTTTTTGTCCACGACTACGCTGCCTACGCATGTTTCTTCGACTCCTCTTCAACTTTCTCAGTTCCGCGGCTTTTGACCTTGTTCTCGGAGTATTCAACGCCGACTCTGAAGCAATGGATTCAACAGGCGGAGAATTGCTGCCTTTTTCCTTAAGCTTCAGTTTTTGTTTACTACTCAGCTGCCTACGCATGTTTTTTAGTCGCCTCTTCAACTTTCTCAGTTCTGCGGGATTCTTTATACTCAATTTCATAAAGACTGGATTCAGCACTGAATAGCCAGATCCTTTTGGTTCAGAAAGCGGATTCACAACGGAAGATCTGACAATATTTCTTGCAGGGACAACTGTTGCAAATGGTTCCACTTGATTCGGAAGGTCATTCCTCAAATAGGAAAAGAAATCAGGTGACTCTGATCGTTCATCGACACAAATGTCGCGAATCATCTCTGGAAACTTATAAACGATTGGATCAGTTTCATCGTTGTTACTCAAGTCATGAAAATTCGAAAAATTCTCAAGTGTTGTCAAATCCAATCTTTTTGTTGAAAATCTTTCCGGAAATATTGGTGTGAATCTTGCTGGACTTCCAAAAAAATCAGTCGACTCCATTGAGCTTGTAGAAATACTTAATAGATCTCCAATCTTGCCTTCTGTAGCAGAGTTTAACTCCTCAGCTTCATTTTCGACTCTGACAAAGCGTAAATTGCGTAAAGTACTTTCCTCTTTTTCGTGAGAATTGAAACCAAGAAATTCACTACTGGTTTCGTCCACATCTTTCATCACAGGTTCTCTGTAAACTAAAACTTTTTGGGGACATACTTCATTCGCAATGATGGTCGGTTTTCCCGAAGATCTTCTTTCACCAGTGGAGCTTTCTTCAGTTTTACAATTTGATTGATCCTCGACGTCGAGGGAAGGCGAATAGTCTATGATATTTACTGGTTCGGTAGAAGTAATTTCAGGCATTTGAATGTCTTCCGGTGAAGGACAATCCTCATCATCATAAAGCTTGAAGGCGTGGACCGACCCGGGGACTGTTGATGCGTCGCTTAATGCACCATCATCAGGATTGCACTCATGATAGTATTTGTTGTTATTCTCGCAGAACAAACCTTCCTGAGTGTCATTCTTGTCTGAACCTTCGTCATCTGAGCTCAAAATTATAGTTTTGTCATCGAATTGATCATGTTTCGCAGAAGCCACTGGAGGGGCCTGCTCTTGCAAAGGCGAACTGAAGTTTTCGGAACCTTCAGTCCTGTCAATTGACTGTTCTGCCACCAAAACGTTCGACTGTGTGTAATTTAAAACGTTGCGAGCATATCTGTATTGAACTTCACATTGGGCAGCTTGTGTAGTTTCTGTGCGTATTGTACGCGATAGCCGCAGGCAACTAAAATTAACCTTCACGACGGTTCGTCTCTCCATTTCTGTAATAAAAAACAAACAATTAAATGACTTTAGTTAGGGGTTGGGAGTTACGGAATTGTTATTTGTTTTTTAGCACGGTTGGAACTTGTAAAAATAAATTGATATTCCTGTTTATTGGTATTCATGTTATTCTTTGATAAAATTAAAAACAAATCTTTGTTTTTGATTAAAATGTTAGGTTGTTTCCCGCTCTGATCACCAAAATATCACCATGGTTTATTTTCTGTAAACGAATCGCATATTGGAACAGAAATTCATTATTTCTGAGAGCAAAATAGCATTCAATTGTCGAGTTTTATGCGATATATTCAATTGATATGGGGCACTATTTCTGAAATACCCAAAACCTTTTTATGCATTTTTTTATTATGGCACATATTTACCGAGAAAAAGAGGGTATAATTTTTTTGTTTTTATGGATAGGACCATTTTGGTGATTTAAGCTCTCTCGATATCAATAAAAAAATTCTTACTGCAATTGCGGTAAGGGTTTCCTCATGCACTTTCCATTAATTAAAATCATTTTTAAAAAAATACATTTTATAATACAGTATTTGTAATAAAGTAGTTCTGACAAAAAATCAATATCAACATTCGATAGCAACAAAATATCTAATGTATAGTCCGAAATACAAAAGTGTGTAATGGAAAAAAAACTTTATTTTTCAAGTGAATTTTCAATGTTTATTTAAAATGTTAGCCTTTAGTCTATAAAGTATAAAAATTCTTATTCATTTTTCCCCTTTTTTCTTTTAAATGCGAAATGAATTAATTGAACCTAATAAGAAAATCCAACTATTTTTGGTAGAAAATTCATTCTTCTCGGCTGACAAGTATACTATTAAATTTTGGGTTAGAAATTCATATTTTTTTGTTAAAACTTTTATTACTTGGCTCAACATTGAATTATCTAGTTGAAAATTGAATAGTTTGAAAATCTTGGTTGAAATTCGTCTTTCTGGATTGAAAAATCAAGAATTTGGTAGCAAATTGAACTATTTGGTTGAAAATCAATGTATTTTGTTGAAAAACCGTCTTTTTAGCAGAATATCAATTTTTATGATAAAATGCAACGTTTTAGTTTAAAATAAATCTGTTTTATTTGAGGATTCAGGCATTTTGTTAAAAATTCGTTTTTGTTGGTTTAATAAAACAAAAATAAAATCTTTTACTGTTGGAATATCAAGCAATACAATTTTTTTATCGAAATTCATCTTTTTAGGTGTAAAATTCAACTCCTTGGTGGAAAGTTGAAATACTTTCTAAAAAGTTCACTTTTTTTTAAAGATACACAATTTCAGTTGGAAATTCGTTTCCTTTTGTTTGTTGAAAATTAATGTGTGTAACTGAAAATGTAACAATTTTGTTAAAAATTTATATTCTCGGATTGAAAATTCAACTGTTTTGTGGAAAATTCGTCCTTTTGGCTTGGAAATTCAACAATTTGGTAAAAAATTAAAATATTTAGTGCAAAATTTTTCGTTTTGTAGTTTTTTAAAATAAAAAATTAATTTTCCTAAATGAAAATTTAACAACTCCATTTTTTAGTTTCTAAATTCAACTATTTAGTTAAAAGTTTAAGTATTTTGTTAAAAATTTGTGTTTTCTGGTAGAAAATTAGTATTCTTGGTTGAAAATGTAACTATTAGTTTAAAAATTTCGTTAAAAATGTATGTATTTTGTTGAAAATTCGTCTTTTCTAATTGAAAATTCAACTATTTCGTTAAAAATTTATATATTTTATTGAGAATTCGTCTTTTCTGATAGAAAACTAATCTCCCTGGTTAAAACTTCAACTAATTGGTTAAAAATTTGAGTCTTTTATTGAAAATTCATCTTTTCTGGTAGAAAATTATTCCTTCTAATTGAAAATTCAACTATTTGATTGAAAATTTGAGTATTTTGTTGTCAATTTATCTTCTCTGGTACAAAATTAATCTTCTTGGTTAAAAAATCATCTTTGTTGACAAAAAATTAATTTTCTTGATTAAAAATTCAACTACTTGGTTAAAAATGATTTCTTTTGTTGAAAATTTTACTACTTGTTTAAAAATTCATCTTTTCTGGAAGAAAATTAATCTTTTTAGTTGAAAATTCAATTACTTGATTAAAAATTGATGTATTTTTTTACGGGCCCAGAAAAAGGGGTATACGTGGTTCAAATTTTGATTTAAAAAAACGATACGTAATTTATGCAGGGTCCCCAATCAGCCATTACAATTTTTCAGTATGTTGTGATTCGTTGAGATGGCGGATATATTATTTCAGCCAATTAGCGAAGAAGTTCGAAGATATTTTTCAAGGAATAGTATACAGAAATTGTGGCACCAGCTGAAAATGGTCCGAGTCCAGAATTCAATATGTAGGTAATTAGTATAATCAATATTAAAGTAAATGATAGAATGCCCAGAGGTAGACCGCCGAAAAAATGGTTAGAATCTGTAAAAGAGACATTAATCCGAAGAGACATAAGAAGCCATAGAAATAAGAGAGCTTGCATGAAAAAATGCATGGACGTGAAGGAAGCCAGAGTAGTATGCCAGGACAGAAAAGTGTGGCGATAAATAGTTTGTAAACAGAGTGACAATAGAGTGGATGATGCCTGAAACAAATACCTTGTATACTAATGGGCCCAAGTGGGGAACCACACGTAACAATTTTGGGAGGCTCCTCCCTTGGGGTGATCACTAGAGAGATTGATCAGCAACCTGGGTCGGAGCAGTGTTGGGGAATGAACGTGTCTTTTAAATATATAACACGAGAATTCTAGATCAATCTAAAAAATCTATACCTCCACCTCACATTACTCCTTTCCTCGCCGAGCAAGTCACGTCTACCCCGAACGGGTAATGGCTTAATTGTATAATGATAATAATAATAATAATAATAATAGTAACCATAAATTGTTTGACGAATTGAAAACATAAAGTTATAAAATGGCGTGTTTCAGATTAGTGACCAGAAGAAAAACTTGGCAACAAGTGCGTGCCTTCCGATTTAAAACTATTAAACTGTGGCAGCTTTGTGCCACCTATGATTATTAATGAAGAATTCTATAAAAAAAAGTATGCTATTTTTCAATAGGAAATGAATGCAATGGTCCGGAAACCATTCTAGAAATTCGAAACCTGATGTTTTTTGGACCACCCTACAGTGTCTAATTGACGGATGATTTTAAATTCCCGGTCAATTGTTAATTTTCCCGGTCAATTTAAAAGATTTGAATGATTTCAATTTTTCTTAATATTTCAAAGATTTCTAATTTGTAACAAAGAATTTTTAAGAAAAGAAAAATAATTCTGAGTAGGAAGATCAAATCATTTTTGGCAGTAGTGCAGTCAAAAAAAAGTGGAGTAGCGGTATTTTCATCGAAACTTTGACTAACGATGGAAACTTAAAGTATAACTTAGGAAATTTACCTACACGAGATGGAAAAAGTCAAAAGAACAAAATTGTTTCTTCCTCAGATTTTTGCGGAAATTGTGTAAAAAGCTAAGATTTATTTTTTGTCAATAATACAATTTTATGTTGTGATGAAAACCCAAAAAGGATTCACACGAGAGCCCCGCTATACTGGCCGTTTCGGCGGTACCCTCAATGGCCTTCGCACTATCTCGGGACTCTCCAAACCATAAACAATCAGGGTCGTATGAACCATTTCTGTTGGAGTTTTGTCCCAAAAAATATTTTCTTTGTATTTTTACCATTTCGGGTTTATAATAACATAATGAACGTGAAAGTGGTGAAAATCTTTGTGCTCAAAAATAAAATTTTATCAGATACTGATTTTTGAGTATATTCGTACATATATATGAGGGTGGTAATTTTAATCGAAAAAAAAAATTCCCGGTTTTTTCTCGGTTCGCAAACGTATTTCAGGGTCAATAAAATTGAAAAATTTGAACTCTAAAGCTGAACACTTTTCCATTTTTAGCAATAAAAAATAAACTACAAATTAAAACATTACAAGTGGAACTCTTAAATTTTAAACTTTTTAAATTGAAGTTTAAAAGTTTTTTGATTAAAAAATGTTGTATTCGAAAGCTCAATAATTTATACGTATAAAATGGAAGGTACTAACCCTTTCCAAACAAAGAATTTTAAATGAAATGCAGATAAAGTGCGAAATTTAGAATTTTTAACTTTTATAAATTATAGAGTTCAAAGATTTAGATTCAATTCCAAAAATATAATTCCACGTAATCACTTTCAATGCTTTAAATTAAAGAATCAATCAATGAACTTTAAAACTTTCAAACGTTTATTATTTTAAGCAATTTTAAGCTAGAAACATTGAAAATTGAAAAATTAACATTTTTTAACTGAATGCTTTGTAAATTAGAAGTTAAATTATTTTTATTTCAGATAGTTGAGACATCACAAAAAGGTTTAAAATCTTATTTACAAATTTCAAGAAATCTAGAAGTTGTTTTACATTTTTTCAAATGTTTTTTATTCAAATTGATTTTCAAATTTAAATTTAAAATCATCCGTCGATTAGACACTGTAGGGTGGTTCAAAAAACATCAGGTTTCGAATTCCTGAAATGGTTTCCGCACCATTGCATTCCTTTCCTATTGAAGAATAGCATACTTTTTTTATAGAAATCTTAATTAATATTCAGAGGTGGCACAAATAATTTTGGAAATTTTTTCAGAACTTCTAAATATTTTAATAAATATCAGACTGCCTTTGAAAATTCTTTGAATTAAAAATGTAAGCTTGAAAATAAAAATCTAAGATGGAAAATTTTCAAATTGACTCAAGCACACGACACGATTAACGGCCGAGGGTACTGTCTGCTTTTTTCATACACTCCTGCGTTTTTGTGGAGTTGCTCCACTGACCTCGCAGCACCTCTCTCTCATCCCCTTGGACCACCTCGTCCTGTATATCGGGAGCCAGTATAACGGGACTCTATAGCGAAATTTAACAATTGTAACAACGTTTTTGTGGGAAAATAACGAAGTTAGAAAAAATGGAGGTTTCGACTATTTCAAAAATGCCTACTTTAAAGGAAAAAGTTTACTGAAAAAGTTATTGTAACTGTTAATTTACGTTCTTCTTTGCTTTTTTTTTATAACAGCAAGAAACTGTATTGTTGGAAAAAAGATTTTAAAAGGATTTTATACATATTTTCACATAAAAAATCTCAAAAATAACACGAGATAGAAAAAAGTGTCAAGAAACAATTTTCCAGATCTTTTGTAGAGATAAAATTTTATTCCTTTGCCTTTTTTCGTATCTTGTGTCGTATTGACAAAAAAAAACGTGAAACTTCGTTTTTCAGACACAAAAATTCTCACTTCTCACCAAGACGCGGGCACCCGGCAGAATATTGAGGGCGAATCAAGACAAAATCAAGAGGAAAAACTGCGGAATTTTTAATAAATTGACTTTGCATATTTTCACAAAAACAATTGCCGTTTTGTCATATTCAAACTTTTTAAAGTTTTGTAATGAATTCCGAAAGAGGACAAGGAATTTTATCAAATTCAGGAAGTCTTATTTTCGTTCTAAAACAACATATTTGACTGGCAAATAATTTTGAGACTTGAATCTAGATTAATATACGCAATTTAGAATAAGTTCGGTCAACAGAAACAATTTACAAGTTGGGAAAGTCCAACAAACGTGCGTCACTGTAGTCAGGAAATTCTGAATAATAATAGAATCTATGATCAATTGCAATAAATATATTTGTAGAACGTATTGTTGACATAAACTCCTTACTGTCTTCAAATTAAACTCTTAATACTGCGTAGAATAATTTTTCGTGCGATAAGAAAGCGATCTGGTGCGATCTGGTTTCAGTCATTCGAAAAAATTACTCTGGCGGCGCGGCGCACAGTGGGGTAAAATCGAAAAACGAGGCTGAAAATGAGATTTAGAATGCAATTATGCATCTAGTTTAGATTTTTTTTAATTCAAGAATAAATTTTTTTCAAGTGAATGTTGCGAATAGATTTTTTATTAATTTTTTGTTTATTTGATTTTCATGTTAATGCAAACAGCGAAAAAAATGTAGATTTTTTTTAATTTCATTTTTTGTCTTCAAGACAATATGATACGTGGCCTTTAAAATTTAAGATTAAATTTTATTTGTTTATTTGATGAACAAATTATATAAATAAATGAACATTTTGGGCGTTTTTACGCGGAAAGAACCAGTTTTTTCTTCTGGCCTTGTTGTAATTATATTGCCAATGATGTTTTCTGAAAAAATTTTGCCACTTATCAAGATTTGTTCATTTTATAAACAAATTATATTAAAAAATGCACATGTTGGGCATACAATGTGTATTTTTTATATAATTTATTTATAAATTTTACGAATTCCATTTTATCACCAAATTTTGTCAAAGAACATCATTCACAATTTAATTTTAACAAGACTAGATGAAAGAACGATTTTTTCTCCCTATAAACGCCTGGAATGTGCATTTGTTTTTAAAATAAACAAATAGTGAGGCATAAAATATAGATTAAAAAATAATTTAAAAAAAACTATTTCTTTCTGCTTATAAATATCTGCAATGTACATTTGTTTATAAAAGAAATGATAACGTTATTATATAAAACATTATTGGCCGTATAACTTCAACAAGATGAGCAGAAAAAACGATATTAATGCATGACAAAAGTTTTTCAGAAGATATCATTGGCAATATAATTTCAGCAAGGTCAGAAGAGAAAAAGATTTATTTTCAATTAAAAACGCCCAAAATTTGAATTTGTTTATATACTTTGTTTATAAAATAAACAAATATTGATGAGTGGCAACATTTTTTTTCAGAAAACATCATTGGCAATAGATAGATAAAGTTAATTTTTCAGCCTGCTGGCCTTAAAAAAACATTTGTCTAGAAGATAAAAAATGAAATTAAAAAATCTTTTTTTTTGCTGTTTGCATTAACATAGAAATTAAATAAACAAAAAAATGAAAAATCTACCATCACCATTTTCTGAAAAATTTAGTCCTGAATTTTTCAACAACAAAAATCTAAAATCGGTGCATAATTGCGTTCTAAATGGCATTTTAAACCTCGTTTACTGATTTCACTTCACTATACGGCTCCAGGGCCCGCCAGTTACAATGATTTCAAAAGATTTGAATGATTTCAATTTCTTTAAATATTCACAGATTTCTGATTTGCAACAAGGAATTTTGGAAAAAAACTTATAATTTTGAGTGAGTACATCAGATCATTTTTGGTCATAATAATTCTGCCGTCCAAAATAAGAAGGTACATATGTAAGTGACATTGTCACTAAGGTCGTTTTTTTCATTGTCAGGTTTAAGAGAATAACCCGAAACCGCAAAGTGACTTACGTAACTCTTATCTTGGACAGCAGAATTATAATTCTGATTTGGAAGAGAACTTTGTAACACAATGATAATTCTGAAGTTGAGCAGGGATTTTTTTAAAATGATAATTCTGACTTTGAGCAGGGATTTTTTAAAATTCTCTTCTTCTAAACACTGAGCGAAGAATTCCCCAATGGTTCGGGTTTACACCACAATAGTTGTGGCGGTTTCTCTTTTTTTCTGTTTCACACGAAGGATTGAGTACCCCAACCATTGGGGTGCTCACCCGAAGCAGCAGCGGCCGAATGGTTGGGGAGCTTGCACCTATGATTCGGGAGATTCGAGTCGTCCACCGCGTTGGATGTTGCGCGTTCGACGTTTGCGCATGTTCGCTAATGACCGCAACTGATAAACATCAGGCTCTTCCCGAATGTCACAGTTTCTAGTTTATGTCAATTTTATTATTCATGTGCGAGATGTCAGTGGAATACAGTGTAAACTAGTTGGCTGGCTTTTCTTTGGATAATCATTAAGGGGTTAGCCCTACTTGCAGCGCAATAAAAAAGTGAATTTTATGGATTTTTTTTTGAAAAAATGAAAAAATACTTTTTGGTAAAAGTTTGTATATTTGAAAGAGTATCATATAAACCTAATTTACACTAATTTTCATTCAAGAATACACATTATTTCATGAGTTACTACTGATACACCGTAGTATGATTTTTTGAAGGTGTATTGCGGTGAGCAACACTGCTCAGGACTCGATCATCCGAAATGGGAAAATCAAAAATATTTCAAGAAATTATAAGTTTTTCTAGTCCTTAACCGAACGATATAGACAAAAATTATTTTTTTTTACAAAATGGCGGCCAGTCAAAGTTGAGAAATCGATTTTTGTCGAAAAAAAACACATTCGTTTTTAAAATAAAAAAAAAAGTTTTCGATAAAAAAAAATTCATTCGATTAAAGATTGCTTTTTGATATCACAAAAAAGGTTGCCAAGTTTGGAAATGATCGGTTAAGCAGTTTTCTAGAAATCTTGCTCACCGACTTTGAAAACGTCGTTTCGAGAAAAACGCATTTAAAGTTCTGAAACTGCCTAGACCTAGACGGACCCGCCTACGCTTCCGACTGAATAACTTCTAAATTTCATTCAGATTTCATTAAGACTTTCAGAAAATATTTTTTAAATGATGTACTTTCAGAAAATGTCAAAACCCGAAAATCGAATTTTTCAAAATTTGCAAGTAGGGTTAACCCCTTAACGAAAGTAAGAGAAATATAAAACCTTATTTTTTCTCCAGAATTATTTCTGTATATATACAAAAATAATTCTTCGTTAATGAACCTTTGTTAATGATTATCCAAAGAAAAACCAGATAACTAGTTTACACTGTATTCCACTGACATCTCGCACATGAATAATAAAATTGACATAAACTAGAAACAGTGACATTCGGGAAGAGCCTGATGTTTATCAGCTGCGGCCATTAGCGAACATGCGCAAACGTCGAACGCGCAACATCCAACGCAGTGGACGACTCGAATCTCCCGAATCATAGGTGCAAGCTCCCCAACCATTCGGGCGCGCACCCCACCAGTTCGGTGGCTACTGCTTCAGGTGAGCACCCCAATGGTTGGGGTGCTCGCACGACTCGTTGGTGCGAGTGCACCAATCCTTCGTGTGAAACAGAAAAAAAGAGAAACCACCCCAACTATTGGGGTGTAAACCCGAACCACTGGGGCATTCTTCGCTCAGTGAATAAGAATTAGAATTATTTTTCAAAGTGGCCATTCCATGTCAAAATTTCTCTATTCCAAGTGAAAAATTCCCTGTTCCAAGTCAAACAATAATTCTTTAAAGAAACTACCTGTTCAAAAATTAAAAATTATCATTCTACGGAAATTCTCTGTTTCAAATCAGAATAGTCGCAATTATTGTAACTCTTTTGAGAAAATTACCTATTCCAACTTCAATCATTAAAACATTCGTTCTAGTTAAATCTAAATTTATTTCAAGAAGATACCAACACCAGCATTCAAAGTTACCTATACCAGTGTCTAAATTACCTCATCTCGAAGGTGCGCATGTGCAGCTTTTTCACAAGTGTCTAAAGTAAGCCATCTTCAAACTGCGAATGCGCGAAAATGATTTCGCGCACACTCTGCTCAAATAAGGTCCTTTAGGCGCCATTTACAAGCATGCAAACGTCAACTTTTGAGGTGGGTGTTGCAAAAATATTTTTTTTCTACCCAAAAGAGGTGTTTTCAGCTAAAAATATCAATCTCCAACAAACAAAAAAAAATGAATTTCAAACAGATTATTTTAACTTTTAACAAAGTAGTTACATTTTCCAACCAGCTTGCATTTTTAACCAAAAATGAGAACATTTTAACCAGAAAGATTAATTTTCTACAAATAAGACGAATTTTCAACTAAAAAATATCAATTATCAATCAAAAAGGGAAAAGTTACATTTACAGATAAAAAAATATTTCAACCAAAAAAGATTTGAATTTGGAATAAAAAAACAGTTGATTTCAACCCAAAAAGACGATTTTTCAAACAAAATACAGCGAACTTCCACCTATTCTAACGATCGCCTATTCGAAAAAATATTCTAAATGTAAAAGTAAATCATAAACGTCAGAATATGTAGTAACATTTCTCAAGAGCAGAATGTATTTTTTCAGTCATGTTCCATTCTTTTGTCGATTGTAGAAATTTCAGTTTCACGAAGTAAAATATTCAAAATTTCAGGTTAGTGTACCAGATCGGGTAATCTAACCTCAATTGACAAAAGAATGGAATATGACTGAGAAAATATATTCTACACTTGAAAAATATTACTATTCAGATCTTTAGGACTTACCTTTACGTTTAGAATATTTTCTCTAAAAAGTCGTATGCAGTTGCAGTTGCAGTCTCATGTGCTAACCTTCCAAGCGGCTGACATTTCTACCTATCCTAGCATGATACAATTTAAAAAGATTTCTATTCCGTCCTTTATAACACACTTTTACGTTTAAAATATATTTTCCAAAAGCATGATGAGCAAATGCGCTAACAGACCGCGACATTTTAAAACTGCGCAATTCAGGGCCGTCTGAACCGTTTCCAATTGGAATACATAATATTACGCAATCTCGGCATGTAAATACCCGCGCACTGCGCCTTTCCACCAAGCTGCTAGTATTTTTCAGATAAGAGCCGCAACCGTCTCTGGCTCCTTGAGCTAAGAAAATGCGTGGGCGAGCAGTTCTAGAAATTACTGAATCGCGAGTTATTAAACTGAAAACCGGGTGTATTTATCTGTATTATTATTGATAGTATTTATCAACTTCAAATAGACCCGCGCTTTTCGGCACATGCGCAGTTGAAAAAGATGCTTACAGCGCCCTCATCGATACAAGGATGAAGCAGCCAATGAACAAAACTTGAAAAAAATAACCTGAAGATGGCGGTAGAGGTGCCCCCCCCCCCAGCCTTGAAATGATTTGTCGTGTACGTTTCAACGCCGTTAGAATAAGTAGAAGTTTACTGTACTTGAAGCCTTAACCAAAGAAGATGGGTTTTCAAACAGTTGCATTTTTTGCAAAAAAAAAAAAAAGAATTTTCAACCAAAAAAGATTATAGTATAATTTTCAACATAAAAGTTAATTTCCTACTAAAAAAGACGAATTTTCAATAAAACGCATAAGTTTTCAACTACAAAAGACCAAATTCTAACCAGTAGCATTAATTTGGTTGAAAAAAAAATTTGAATTTTTGATAAAGTACATTAATTTTTAACCACAAAATTCATTTTCAACCACGAAAATTAATTTTCTACCAAAAAATACGAATTTTCAACCGAAAAACATAAATTTTCAACCAAAAATGGAACAGTGATATCCACAGTTTAAACAACTATTTTGTCACCTGAAGAAACGAATTTTTCAACAAAATAGTTAAATTTTCAATAAAAAAAATGAATTGTCAACCACAAAGTTGAATCTTGAATAAACAAAAAAAAATTAATTTTGAAAGATTGATTTTTCAACAAACTACCTGAATTTTCAACTAAAAAGCATCAATTTTCAACCAATAAGATTAATTTTCTTCCCAAAAAAATATGAATTTTTAACAAAATACATCAGTTTTCAACAAAATGGTTACATTTTTAACCAACGAAATGAATTTTCAACTAAAAATGAGGAATATTTAGTCACATAATGAATTTTCAACCAAGAAGATTGATTTTTCATCAAGCTAATTCGGAGAGACATAAAAAGCCATAGAAACACAAGAGCTTGCATGAGAAAATGCATGGACGTGAAGAAAGCTAGAGAGGTATGCTAGGACAGAAAAGTGTGGCGAGAAAAAGTTTCTGAAAAGAGTGTCAGTGGAGTGAATGGCGCCTGAAACAAAAGACCTTGGATACTAATGGGCACGAGTGGGGAACCACACATAACAATTTTGTGAGGCTCTTCACATGGGGTGATCACTAGAGAGATTGATCAGCCACTTGGGTAACAGCCCTATGTAACAGGCCGTAACATTTCCTTTGGACTCCCTCCCCTCACCAGTGTTGCGTAACATTTTTGTAATATGTTTAAAAACATAATAGACGTTTTCTGAATAAAAAAAGGTCTTTTTGTATGAAGTATTGTCTAGACATAAATAAAACAATATTTTGATGAAGCACTGAATGCTTTTTCAATATTTTTTTTTATACAAATATTGAAGTTACCTAATGTAATATTAATAGAAAATAATACAATATGAAAATTTCAAATAACTATTTGTTAAAAGTTTTTGAACACTTAAATTCGAGCTGAAATTAAATTGTAAATACTGAGGGCAAGAAAATAGGTGTTATCAGTTGGTTTTTAAATTTATATAAGTATAATTTTTATAAGATTCTTGAGAAAATTGAGAAAGATTTTAGAATATTTCAGATGTGTCAAAAAAGAATCGAGAGGGTTTTGAAGATATTTTTTTTCATTTTATAGGATTTTACAAAATATGAGAATAAATTCGAGCCTTTCAAAACGATATTTAGGAATTTTAGAATTTTTAAAGAAAGCAATAAATACTTGATAAATTTTCGGAAATGTTTCCAAGTTTTTATCTAAATATTTCTAATTTATTCGAAATGTCTTAAATTCCTAAAAATATTTGTAACTGAGTCGAATTTATCTTACAATTTTCAAAAATCATTCAAATTGTCACAAAAATTGCAGTATAATAATCTAAATTTTCCCAGAAATTTTAAGAAAATCTGCTTATTCTTTTGGAACCCTTCAAAATTCTTTTAAAGCTTCTAAAGTTTTTTTTGCGACCTCTAAAAATCTAAATTTCTAAAAACCTTTTAAAGTTTGAAATTCTTTTTGAATCTCTTGAATTCTTCTAAATATTTGTTGAATTTAGTCGATTTTGTTTATTTTTTAATCTTACCAAATTGAAATATTTTTCTTTAAAATATTCTGCAATTTTTTTTTGAAATTTTAGGAAATCGTTTGAAATGTTTAAAATCGTATTTAATTTTCTCTCCAAGATCATTTTTTAAAATAAAAATTCATTAAAAATTTTCACACGAATCTTGAGAAAATTATTATTTTTTTAATCTTTAGACCATCTAATCTTTAAAAATTATTCAAGTTTTTTCTGAATTTGTTTTAAATTCTGCAAAATTAAAAAAACTGCCTTGATTTTTTTCAGATTCTTCTTTGACAATTTTAGAAAACTTTTGAAATCTTTTTAAATCATCTCTTAAAATTAATTTTTTTTAAATAAAAAATCATTTCAATTCCTTCTAGGACTCTGAAAACATTTTTTTCATTTTCTTGAAACCCTACTAAATTCTTGAAAAATCTTTGCAAGTCTTCATTATTTTTGAATCCTTTCAAAACTTCTGAAAATCTCTTAAACTTACTCATTTTTTTTTTAAATGATGTAATATGGTAAAATTGAAAATTGTTGCTTTTAACTCTTTTAAAATCTATCTAAAAATTTTAGGAAATAATTAACAACGTTTTGCAATATTTTTCAATTCTATCTTAGAATTCATTACAAAAGAATCATTTAAAATTGTTGCATGAATGTAAGAAGATTTTTTTCATTCTGTTGACACCCTGCAAAACTCAGTTTACCATAAATTTTTTTAAATTCTGAAAAATTAAAAAAATTTTCTTACAGTCTTCCATATTCTTTTTCTACACATTTTGAAATCTTAAAAACTTAAATTTTTTCTTTTCAACAAAAACTAAACCATTTAAAATTTTCCCATAAATCTTTAAAAAAATTTAATCTCCTCAAATCTTTCACAATTATTAAAATGCTTCCAATTTATTCGAATTCTTCGAAATAACTTTTTGCCAGGATTTAATTTTTCTTATCTCTTTGAAAATATAAATTTGTTTACAAATTATAGTGTGGTTGAGAAACGTTAAGAACAGAACTATTTCCCATTATTAAACAATCATTGAAAATTAAAATTTTCTCTTCTATCAATAATGTGAAGAAACATTTAGAAATAAACTTTATGATGAATAAAATTATTTATTTAGAAATTTTGTGTAATAATGTTAGTGTAATAATGAATCCTCAGTAAAAAAAAACATGAGTCTTCAACTACAAAAATATAAATTTTCAAGCAATAAGATTAATATTTTTTTCCAAAAAAGATTGACTTTTGCCAAAATACATTCATTTTTAACTAGAAAAATGAATTTTTAACCAATGAAAATAAATTCTCAACTAAAATGAGGAATCTTTAACCAAAAAATTAATTTTTAATCAGAAAGATTAATTTTTTATCAAAGAATACGAATTTCCAACAAAAATACATGAATTTCCAAATGAAAAAAAAACAAATATTCAACCAAAAATGCAAGTTAGATTTTCAGTCGAAAAAAGTACTTTTTAGCCGTAAAGAATGAATTTTCAACAAAACAGTTAAACTTTTAACCAAAGAAATTAATTTTGAACAAAATACATGGATTTTCAACTAAAAAAGATACATATTTAACCAAAAATGTAAGTTAAATTTTTAGTTAAAAAAATCAATTTTCAACCAATTAAAAACGAATTTTCAATAAAATAGTTCAATTTTCAACAAAATAGTTGAATCCTTAACCGAAACAGATTGATTTTCAACCAAACAGATGTGATTTTTAACAAACAAAAATAAAATGTCTACAACAAATGAATTTTTAATCCAAAGAGATGCATTTTCACTAAGAAAATTTTTTCAGTCAATAGAGAAAAAATGTCCATGCCAAAAAGAAAAATTTCCTACAAAACAGACAAAATTGCTGAATTTTGAACAGAATAATAAAATTTTAAACAAAATAATAACATTTTGAACAACATAATTACATTTTATGTACATTCCCTAAGTTTATAAATTATATAAAATACTTTTTCGAGGTAACATTTTTATTTCAATAATTGAGTACAACCTGCAAAATGGCAATTCGACGTTTTCCTCTCTTCTCCAATATTGGTGAAATTCCACACATTTCAAGTTTTTGAAAATTAATTGAATAATCACGAGACTGCACCCTCGTAAATTGCGAAGAAAATTTAGATCCGCGCTATAAAAATCTCGAATTTTCGTTTTCGGGCATGGAAAATCAGGAGATAACACGAAAAATCAGAACATAGCACAAAAAATCAGAAAACTAGGACAGCGATAAAAAAAATCAGGACGTCTGATCGCCCTACTTGCAATTTGGTATAAAAAAAAAGTGCTCATTAAACGGACGAATGAACGCGATCACGATCTTCACAACAAAGACAAAAAATGTAACCTCCCAAATATAGATTCTTACCTCGTATCTCTCGTATATATTTACACTTTTACAGACAATGTGCACCACTTTTTCACTATACTTGACTAAATTCACTGAGTATTACTATCATAAATCATGATAAACAAACACCTTACATATCGAAACTGCGCCTCACAGAATCGTGGCGACAGGCAAACATGATACTGCCTGTTGCTGTTGAGCCGGCTTCTTCTTCCCATGCAAAGCTGATTTCGTGTAATTCAACACCTCCTCCGGTAAGGTAGATTCCATGACTTTCAGAATCAATGTACACTTTTTCTCACTTGCAATTCTTTTAAATGTATTTCGTAGATAATATTCAACTTAGATTTTGATATTCAGTCCAAGTTTCATATAATGAAACTGATACGATGTAAGATTGTAAATCGAATATAATTAATTCCATTATTCTATTCTATCAAAACGTGAGTGCCTAATTTACTTACCGTCTGTGGACCGTGCAGCTGAAGTCAGTAGTCACGTGGTATTTCAATTTGGAATTTTTTAAATATTTAAATCATGGCGGCAAATTTTCACGTGGGTTTAAGAGATTTTTGTTTTTCTTCTTTTTTGTTCGCGCAGTGATGGGTAAGTTACTTTTTGTTACCGTTACCGTTACATCACGGAAAAAGTAACTAGTTATCGTTATCGTGACCGTTTCATAATGTAACTTTCTCTTACAAGGAAGGTACTCCAGGTGTCCCTCGCCGATTTGATTCTCCCTGATATATGTTGTAGTACTCGAAAAACTAAGTGACACGTATTTTTTTTTATCTGCGGAAAAATACTTTAAGGGGGTGAAACAACCCCTCCAAGATAGGGGTCGTAAGTGTCGATTGTATAGTTTTGTGTAGAAAAACAAAATTGATTTCGACCAAACCTACTGGGAAAGTTTCCTGATGTTGAAAGATGACTAACGTAATTTTCTCAAAAAAAAATAAAAATGAATCAAGGGGGTGAACCACCCCTACATAGTTTTAAAGTTGTGCTGAAAATGGCTAAATTCACAGGAAAAAATTGGAAAAAAATATATTTTGCACTTGAGACCAAAATAAAGTTGACGTGTTTCGCAAAAAAAATTGGTAAAAAAATTAATGGGGGTAGCTACCCCAAAACACTTTTTATTATTTGGCTATGATAATATATACTTTTCTTACACAAAACAAAATTGAAAAATTTTTCTTATAACAAAGGAAGTGAAATAGAGTCCATCCAACATGAATAAAAAAATTACGCGGGGGTAAACCACCCCTACATATTTTTGAAAATGTGCTGAAAACTGCTAAATTCACAGGAAAAAATTTGAAAAAAAAATATATTTTGCACTTGAGACAAAAATAAAGTTGATTTGTTTCGCAAAAAAAAATTGGTAAAACAATTAATGGGGCTAGCTACCCCTAGACACTTTTCATTTTATGTCTATGATAATATATACTTTTCATACACAAGAAAAATTGGGAAATTATTTCTCTAACGAAGGAAGTGAAATAGAGTCCATCCAACATGAATAAAAAAATTACGCGGGGGTAAAACACCCCCACATATTTCTGAAAATGTGCTGAAAATTGCTAAATTCACCGGAAAAATTTTGAAAAAAATATATTTTGCACTTGAGACAAAAATAAAGTTGACGT
>CAKNXH010068623.1:0-15464 GCA_932178445.1 Andricus quercusramuli
CGGGGGTAAAACACCCCTACATATTTCTGAAAATGTGCTGAAAATTGCTAAATTCACCGGAAAAAATTTGAAAAAAATATATTTTGCACTTGAGACAAAAATAAAGTTGACGTGTTTCGCAAAAAAATTGGTAAAAAAATGAATGGGGGTAGCTACCCTTAGACACTTTTTATCTTATGTCTATGATAATATATACTTTTCACACACAAAAAAAATTGGGAAATTATTTCTATAACGAAGAAAGTGAAATAGAGTCCATCCAACATGAATAAAAAAATTACGCGGGGGTAAACCAACCCTACATGTTTTTAAAAATGTGCTGAAAATTGCTTAATTCATAGGAGAAAAATTTGAAAAAAATATATTTCGCACTTGACATGAAAATAAAAATCACTTGTTTCGCAAAAAAAAAAATTCTAAGTAATGGGGGTAGCTACCCCTAAAAACTTTTTATTTTGTGTAAATGATAATATATACTTTCCATACACAAAAAAGTTGGGAAATTAGTTTTATAATGAAGGAAGTAAAATAGAGCCCATCCAACATGAATAAAAAATTACGCGGGGGTAAACCACCCCCCAATTATGTAGAAAATTGCAAAATAAGACTTGCATCTAGCAAGAAAAATCCGAAGAAAATACCTGTTGCACACAGTATATCGAACATTTATTGTTCAAACTTTGAACAATAATGATATTCGTCAAGAAAGTGTTTAAAACATAATGATTTCTTACACCACGAACATCGAATGACAAAGATATTCGTACAATCTGATATATTACAATGTGTATGGAGAGTATATATTATCATAGATACCAACTAAAAAGTGGTTAGGGGTAGCTACCCCCATTAATTTTTTTATTTATTTTGGCGAAACACGTCAACTTTATTTTGGTCCACAGTGCCAAATATATATATTTTTAAATTTTCCCCTATGAATGTAGCAATTTTCAGCAAATTTATAAATATTGAGGGGTGGTTTACCCCTGCGTAATTTTTTTATTCATCTTGAATTGACTCCATTTTACTTCCTTTGTTATAAAAATAATTTCCCAATTTCTCTTGCGTATGAAAAGTATATATTATCATAGACACAAAATAAGAAGTGTTTGGGGGTAGCTACCCCCATTTATTTTTTGAAATTTTTTTTGTGAAATACGTCAACTTTATTTTCGTCTCAAGTGCCAAATATATTTTTTTCTAATTTTTTCCTGTGAATTTAGCAATTTTCAGCACAACTTTAGAAATATGTAGGGGTGCTTCACCCCCGCGTAATTTTTTTATTCATGTTGGATGGACTCTATTTCACTTCCTTCGTTATAAAAATAATTTCCCAATTTTTTTTGCGTATGAAAAGTATATATTATCATAGACATAAAATAAAAAGTGTTTTGGGGTAGCTACCCCCATTCATTTTTTTACCAATTTTTTTTGCGAAACACGTCAACTTTATTTTGGTCTCAAGTGCAAAATATATCTTTTTCAACTTTTTTCCTGTGAATTTAGCAATTTTCAGCACAACTTTTAAAACATGTAGGGGTGGTTTACCCCCGCGTAATTTTTTTAATCATGTTGGATGAACTCTATTCCACTTCCTTCGTTATAAAAATAATTTCCCAATTTTTTTTGCGTATGAAAAGTATATATTATCATAGACATAAAATAAAAAGTGTTTTGGGGTAGCTACCCCCATTAATTTTTTCACCAATTTTTTTTTCTGCGAAACACGTCAACTTTATTTTTGTCTCAAGTGCAAAATATATTTTTTTCAAATTTTTTCCTGTGAATTTAGCAGTTTTCAGCACTTCAAAACTATGTAGGGGTGGTTCACCCCTCAATTTTTTTTTTTTTTTTTGAGAAAATGACGTTAGTCATCTTTCATCATGAGGAAACTTTCCCAGTAGGTATTGTCGAAATCAATTTTGTTTTTCTACACAAAACTATACAATCGACACTTGCGACCCCTATCTTTGAGGGGTTGTTTCACTCCCTTAAAGTGTTTTTCCGCAGATGAAAAAAAATACGTGTGACTTAGTTTTTGGAGTACTACAATATATATCAGGGAGAATCAAATCGGCGAGGGACACCTGGAGTACCTTCCTTGTTAG
This sequence comes from Andricus quercusramuli, assembly GCA_932178445.1. Lineage (NCBI taxonomy): Eukaryota > Metazoa > Arthropoda > Insecta > Hymenoptera > Cynipidae > Andricus > Andricus quercusramuli. Next base: position 2,109 of record CAKNXH010068623.1, read on the forward strand.
TTATTTTTGCAAAAATAAAAAAGTAAATATCTTTACTTTTTTACAAGAAGATTAATTTCCTACCAAAAAGGCGAGTCTTCAAAAAATAAATGAATTTTCATCTGAAAGAGATCAATTCTAAAATAAAAAATGGAATAATTCAGTTTTCAGTTGACAAATTTATGTTTACTAAAAAAAAAATTAACAAAAGTGTTCAACTTTTAACCAAGTAGATAAATGTACAACAAAAAATATGAATTTCAGCCCAGAAAATTAATTTTCTACGAAAAAAGACAAATCTCCAACAAAATGCATGAAATTTCAACTGTAAAAGAAAAATTGTATACCAAACAGTTGAATCTGCAAAAAAAATTTTAACCAATAATGGAATATTCACATTTCCAGTTAAAAAATTAATTCGGAGCACATTAAACTAATTTCAAACAAATTATTTAAATTATCAAAAAGATAGCTGAATCTGCAACAAAAAATATAAATTTTAAACCAATAATGGAAAAATGATTTTAAACAAAATATTTAAATTTTCATATTAAATAGTTGCATTTTTTACTACAAAATAAAAATGTCCAAACAGTACTACCAAAAAGGCGAGTCTAAAAAAATACATGAATTTTCATCTGAAAGAGATCAATTCTAAAGTCAAAAATGGAATAGTTCAGTTTTCAGTTAAAAAATGTATGTTTACTAAAAAAAAATTAACAAAAGTGTTCAACTTTTAACCAAGCATATAAATGTTCAACAAAAAATATGAATTTCAGCCCAGAAAATTAATTTTCTACGAAAAAGACAAATCTCCAACAAAATTCATGAAATTTCCACTATAAAAGAAAAATTTTATACCAAACAGTTGAATCTGCAAAAAAAAATTTAACCAATAATGGAATATTCACATTTCCAGTTGAAAAAGGAATTGTGAGTAAATTAAACTAATTTCAAACAAATTAGTTAAATTATCAAAAAGATAGTTGAATCTGCAACAAAAAATATAAATTTTAAACCAATAATGGAAAACTGATTTTAAACAAAATATTTAAATTTTCATATTAAATAGTTGCATTTTTTACTGCAAAATAACAATTTCCAAACAGTATAGTTAATTTTCAACTAAAATTATAAATCTTCAATAAGAAATATAATAGCTGAATTCAACTAAAGAAGACAAATTTTCTACGAAATCCATGAATTTTCAATTAAACAAAAAATTAATTTTAAACCAAAAATAGAATTGTTCAATTTTCAACTGAAAAAATGATTGTTGAACAACAAAATAGAATTCTAAATAAAGTAGTTAATTTTTCAACCAAATAGTTGAATATTCAAATAATAAATATAAGTTTGAACCCAATAATGGAATTTTAAGCAAAATAGTTAAATTCTGCACCAAATAGATGAATTTTGAACTAAAATAGGTAAATTTTCCAGCAATGGCATAGTTTCCTTTCAACTAAAATAATTAATCATAAATAAATAAAAAACTGAATTTTAAATAAAATAGTTCAATTTTTAACCAACAATTTTTTTACTTTAGAATTTCCAACTAAACTGATAAATCTTCAACAAACAAAATTTCAACAAACAAAAAATTAACTCTTAACCAAGTAGTTAGATATTTAAAAAAAAATAAGCATTCTTCACTGAGAATATTTATTTTCAATCAAAAAAGACAAATATTCAACAAAATACATAAAATTTGAACTAAAAAAGATAAATTTTCAACCAACTTGTTGAATGTTCAACTAAAAACTATACATTTTAAAAGAATAATGTAATAGTTAAATGTTGTAATTTCGGTTTAAAAAATTAATTTTAAACCAAAAAAAAACTAATTAAAAAAAAATAGTTAAATTTTGAACCAAATAGTTGAATTTTGAACTAAAAAAAGACACATTCTGCAAAAATGGCATAGTTTATTCTCAACTTAAATAATTAGTCTAAAAACTGATTTTTAACAAGGTAGTTGAACGTTCAACAAAAAAAGATGAATTCTCAATAAAAAATGTAATACTTAAATTCAAATAAGACGAAAATTTTTTTAACAAAGTGCCTGAATTTTCAACTTAAAAGGATCAACTTTCAAACAAAAGTGACTTTAATTTTAAATCAAAACCATTTGAATTCAACCAAATTGTGGGATTATCAATTAAAATAAATAAAATAAATTGTGGATATAATTATCATAATATGTGGAAAAGACGAATTTTAAATACAACAGTCGAATCTTCACCTATTATTTTATTCAAGATACAACAATTTTTTAAAAATAATTGTTGTATTTTGAATAGAATAATTAAATTTGCCACCAAACAATAAAAATTGTAACCAAAATGAAATAATCCTCGACCAAAAATATTATTATTATATTAATAGGTTCAATATTTAACCAAAAATATAAATTTTTAACCAAATCGATTAATTTTCTTCCAAAAAATGGAAAATTGGATCATTTGAAGTTCATAGAAATTGAAATTGTGCCATATCCAATTACAAGCTTAAAAAATTTAATGATTTGAAGCAGAAAACTGTTGAATTTAAATAATTTTCAATTCAAAGTGATTGATATTTGAAAATTTGTAATTGACTGTTTCGGAGTCAAAGCTTCTGCAATTTTAGATGTTTCAGTTTTTATTACATAACGAAAATTATAATTTAACTTCAAAATTGATGAGACAAATTTTTATAAGATGAAATAATATATTCACCGTCATTTTTACCGTTCAAAATAGACAATTCCTCAATTATAAACCTTTAAACTTGAATTATTTGTTTTTGGTTGAGGATTCAATTATTTTGTTAAAAATTCTTATTTTTTGGTTGAATTCAACTGGTTGAATTTCTTTTTGTGTTGGAAATGAATTTTTCAATTTTAAAATTTGACGTTTTGATTTTTTGTTCGATAAATAACTTTTTTATTTTAAAATTCACCTTTTTTTATAAAGTCATTTTTTTGACGATAATTCAACTGTTTTGTTAGAAATTTGTTCTTTCGGATCGAAAATTCATCTTTCATCAGAGAAAATTCATCCTTCTTGATTGAAAATGAACTTTTTTGTTGAAAAATCAACTGTTTTCGAAAAAAAATCGTCTTTTTGGCTTGCAAATTCAGCTGTTTTTCGTAGAGTTGTATTTTTTTCATTTGAAAATTACACCATTTGATTGAAAATGCATCATTGAAGGATAAAAATTCAACCATTTTGATATAGTCACTTTTTTTGATCGATACTTCAACTATTTTGTTGAAAATTTGTCCTTTGGGATTGAAAATTAATCTTTTATGATAGAAAAGTCACATTTCTTGGTTAAAAATGAACTTTTTTGTTGAAAATTCAACTGTCTTCGGAAAAATGCGTCTTTTTAGCTTAATAATAGAACTATTTAATCAAAGATTCAACTGTTTTCTTAAAAATTCGTCCCTTTTACTTAAAAGTTTAACTGCTTGGTTGCTAATGTAACTGTTTGGTTAAAAATTAATTTTTTTGATTGACAATTCGTCTTTTTGGTGGAAAATCTTCTTTGTTTGAAAATTCAACTATCATATTGATAATGCAATATATTTTGACTTGAAATCTTAGGAATGTAAAGCGTTTTATACTGAATTCAATGTATTATTTACATTAATATTATTCAAAAGAATTCATTCCTACATTTTCGTGAAAAATCATCCATAGCTTATTATTTACAAGTTTCACAATATAGCCTTCTTATTGTTCAAATGAAGTTTAAAATGCTACTATTATACTATTTTTATAATAAAACTACATATTTTATTTGGCACGCTTTCTATTTCCATAGTCTTCTTTAATTAATGCATATAGCCTTAAATAAATATTCATGTATTTTAAGTGAACAATATCAGTGGTTTACTAGTTTTACAATATTGAATTAGTAGTTTTCTACTAATTTCTAGATTTAGAGAGTAAGACACCAGCAATTTTCACAATATCTTACTTAATTCACGTATTCCTTTTTTCTTAGACTTTGGTTTCGTAAAAATCTTGATTTCAAGCTGTTTAGGGCCAAAAAATGTTCATATCTCTGCAGTGAGAAAAAATGCTATTAAATCAACAGCCATTGCCGAGAGAGGAAAGTTGAAAAATTCAAAATAGAAATGTTTTCTCGACACTGTTAATTAATGTTCGCAGAATTAGTGGCGCTCCTCTAATAATTAGTGACCAATCCCTCTTTAATCACTAATTTTGATTTAGAATGGCTCAGTACTATCATATAATCCTATATCGAATTCGATCCGTGACACAAAAGGTAATTAAAAGTACATCCGCTGTCAAAATTCAGTCTCATAGCAAATTATAACAAAGTTTCTTTAATTATGAGCAGAAAGAAGAGAAATTGAATTTTATATTATTTTAGTAAATATAAAAAATAAGTATGCTTTTCTAAGGAAAAGTGTATCAAATAATATGATTCTGAAAAGACAGAAAGCATTTGAGGATCATGTCAGACAGAAATAAAGACTTTGTTTCACAATATTTATGTTAACTAATTATTATATACTTGTAGAATCATGAGAGAAAAAATCTATTTTAATAAAAAGAATCAGGTACATTGGTTATAGAGTTTTTATCAAACGCTTCTCAATCCACCTAACATACCAAGAACTTCCATTCCAAAAATTGAAAAAAACTCGAGAAATATCCCTCTCATGAAAAAAGTCTTTGACAGACTCAGTGAAAATGACCGTTTTAACTGCAAAAAAGCAGGGGCATCCAGACATGCGTAACATTGCCAAATGCCGAGCAGTTTTGGAAACGGCGAACATTCGTTCTTCTGAACCCTATATAAAAGGGCCATTTGAACCGGATTGATATTCCATCAGTCTCAGTTTGGTTCAGTAAGTTTCACTTCTGTTTCCGAATTGAAAAAAATTGCCGATTAGAAAATCTATTCGGTTCAATCTGGACATCACTCACATGTAATGTAATAGAATTTCCGAGTTCATTTTGAATCATTTTCAGTTTGGAGTTTCCCTATCTGTCAATAGTTCGGATTTCCGAATTCATTTTGAATTGGTCTGAGTTCGGATTTCCAAACTGTAGGGGACGGTGGGGAGTTGTGGGCCACCTCAATCTCCGCTATGTTGTGGGTGGTAGGACTGCTTTAACCACTGCCAAAAGACTCTTTTTGTGTGGGCTCACTTTGTGAACTCGACTCATAGTCTCAACACGCGAAGTTAGTATTTTGACATTGTAGATTAAAGAAATCAAAATAAAAGTTTTTGTACAACTCACGTGGTTGATATTGGAAGTCCTGTTTTGCAGCATATTTCAAAGGTAAATTAGTGCAAAATATTCCTTGAGAAATTGGCTTTAAATTCAATCAAACAATTTCGGTAAAACATTCATTGTGTGTATGGCAATTCGGTCATTTCGTGAATGTCGGCTGTGGGGAGTTATGGTCCACCATTAGTGGGGAGTCGTGGGCCCAACGGTCTTAATGCGTATTTCAATTTTTTTAGTTAAACTTCTTTTCTCTTGTTCTTAAAAGTGAGGTTAGAGAGAATTTACAATGTCAATTGTGTTAGATATCATCGATACCTTTACTTCATACATTAACGAGTTATCCTTTGAACGTATTAAATGTGCCAGCATGAGGACCGGATATTACACTTAAATACATTGTGAATCAGAATAATTTTTTTTTCATTTTTTTTAAATCATGAATTTTTATTCACTGCAACTTTAATGAACATAAACTACTGGAATATGCCATTTTCTTTTATTTTTTGTCATGGCCCACAACTCCCCACCAAAATCACAAATATCGATTTCTGTAAGATTTACGTAATCCTAAATATTTCTCGTGCATTAACGAATTTTATTAAGTGTGGTCTCCAGTTGATGTATTGAGAAGTTTACTACAAATACCAGTTCATACATTGACAATTTATCGATGTTCAGAGAAGTTATGTCTTTAAAACAAAGCGTGACCCACAACTCCCCACTCTCACCTACTTTTTAAATAGCGCACTAAGTTCTTATGTCGATTCAGTACAATCTGGACATTAAAAACTATAATCTAATCGGATTTCCGAATTCATTTTCAACTAGTTTCAATTCGGATTTTCCATAACTGTTATCATTTCGGATTTCCGGGTTCATTTTAAAATGGTCTCAGTTCGGATTTCCAAACTAAATTTCTTGAATCTTGAACTAAGTTCCTTCGTCAATCCGGTTCAATCTGAACATTAAGAACTATAATCTGATCGGATATCCGAATTCACCTTAAAGTAGTTTCAGTTCGGATTTTCTATAACTTTCATCATTTCGGATTTCCGAGTTCATTTTGAATTTGTCTCAGTTCGGATTTCCAAACTGGACTTTGTAAATGTCGAACTAAATTCCTACGTCAATCCGGTTCGATGTGTACATTATTAACTGTAATCTAATTGGATTTCCGAATTCATTTTAAAGTCGTTTCAGTTCGGATTTTCTATAACTTTCATCATTTCGGAATTCTGAGTTCATTTTGAATTTGTCTTAGTTCGGATTTCCAAACTGGACTTTGTACATTTTGAACTAAGTTCCAACGTCAATCCGGTTCAATGTGGACATTATCAACTGTAATCTAATTTGATTATCGAGTTCATTTCGAATTTGTCTCATTTCGGATTTCTAAACAGAACATTTAAAATGTTGAATTAAGTTTCTAAGTCAATCCGGTTCAATGTGGACATTATCAACTGTAATCTAATCGGATTTTCGATTTCATCTTAAAGCAGTTTCAGTTCAGATTTTCCATTACTGTTATCATTTCGGATTTCCGAGTTAATTTTGAATTTGTCTCAGTTCGGATTTCCAAACTGGACTTCTTAAATGTCGAACTAAGTTCCTATACGTCAATCCGGTTCAATGTGGGCATTAACAACTGTAATCTAATTGGATTTCCGAACTCATTTTCAATTGGTCTCATTTCGGATTTCCAAATTGAACTTTTTAAATTTTGAACCAAGTTCCTAAGTCAAACTGGTTCAATGTGGACATTATCAACTGCAATCTAATTTGATTATCGAGTTCATTTCGAATTTGTCTCATTTCGGATTTCTAAACAGAACATTTGAAATTTTGAACTAAGTTCCTAAGTCAATCCGGTTCAATGTGGACGTTATCAACTGTAATGTAATCGGATTTTTGATTCCAACTTAAAGCAGTTTTAATTAGGATTTTCCATAACTGTTATCATTTCGGATTTTCGAATTCATTTTGATTTGATCTCAGTTCGGATTTCCAAACTGGACTTCCTAAATGTCGAACTAAGTTCCTATACGTCAATCCGGTTCAATGTGGACATTAACAACTGTAATCTAATTGGATTTCCGAACTCATTTTCAATTGGTTTCATTTCTGATTACCAAACTGACCTTTCTAAATTTTGAACTAAGTTCCTAAGTCAAACCGGTTCAATGTGGACATTATTTACTGTAATCTAATCGGATTTCCGAATTCATCTTAAAGTAGTTTCAGTTCGAATTTTCCATAACTGTCATCAATTCGGATTTCCGACTTCATTTTGAATTGTCTCATTTCGGATTTCCAGACTGGACTTCTCAAATCTCGTACTAAGTTCCTACGTCAATCCGGTTCAATGTGGACATTATCAACTGTAATCTGATTTGATTATCGAATTAATTTTGAATTGGTCTCATTTCGGATTTCTAAACGGAACATTTAAAATTTTGAACTAAGTTCCTAAGTCAATCCGGTTCAATGTGGACATTATCAACTGCAATCTAATCTGATTTTCGATTTCATCTTAAAGCAGTTTCAGTTCGGATTTTCCATTTCAGATTTCCGAGTTCATTTTGAATTGGTCTCAGTTCGGATTTCCAGGCTGGACTTCTTAAATAACGAACTAAGTTCCTATACGTCAATCCGGTTCAATGTGGACATTAACAACTGTAACACAATTGGATTTCTGAATTAATTTTCAATTGGTCTCATTTCGGATTTCCAAACTGAATTTTTTAAATTTTGAACTAAGTTCCTAAGTCAATCCGGTTCAATGTGGACATTATCAACTGTAATCTAACCGGATTTCCGAATTCATCTTGAAGCAGTTTCCGTTCGGATTTTCGATAACTATCATCAATTCGGATTTCTGACTTCATTTTGAATTGGTCTCAGTTCGGATTTCTAGATTGAACTTTTCGAATATCGAATAAGTTCCTATACATCAATCCGGTTCAATGTGGACATTAACAACTGTAATACAATTGGATTTCTGAATTCATTTTCAATTGGTCTCTTTTCGGATTTCCGAACGGAACTTTGTAAATCTTGAACTAAGGTCCTACGCCAATCCGGTTCAATGTGGACATTATCAACTGTAATCTAATCGGATTTCCGAATTCATCTTAAATAAAGTAGTTTAAGTTCCGAGTTTTCCAAAACTGTTACCATTTCAGATTTCCGAGTACATTTTGAAATGATCTCCGTTCGGAACTTCAAACTGTAGGGTTTCACAATGGGAGACCGGCGAATGTTAGTTTTATTCTCGTTCACAATTTTTGTGATGAAAGCTCATTACCTTAGTATTTGTTTGCGAAACACATAATAAAGTTTTAAAAAATCTGTTTTTCTGGGAAAAAGGCATGCCAAATTGACTTCACGAACCAAACTGAAACCATTCCATTGTCTATTTGGAATTTAGCATTGAGCCGAATAGATCACAACAGTCTAACAATTAGTTCGGTGTTCCGAATTGAAACCGTTCCATTGTCTACTTGGAGTTCCAAACTGAGCCTAATAGATCGCAAGCACTTATCAGCCAGATCGGTATTCCGAATTGAAACCATTCCATTGTCTATTTGGAATTTAGCATTGAGCCAAATAGATCACAACAGTCTAATAATTTGTTCGGTATTCCGACTTGAAACCATTGCAGTGTCTACTTGGAATTCCGAACTGAGCCTAATAGATGACAAGCACTTATCAGCCAGTTCGGCATTCCAAACTGAAACCATTGCATTGTCTACTTGGGCTTCCGAACTGAGCCGAATAGGCCACAAGCACCTATCAGCCAGTTCGATACTCCAAATTGAAACCAATGCAGAATCTACTTGGAATTCCTAACTGAGCCGAATAGATCACGACCACCTGATAAATCAGTTCGGCATTCCAAACTGACACCATTGAAGTATCTACATGGAATTCCGAACTGAGCCGAATAGATATAAAAATAAAATCAATGAGTTCCAGTTTGATGTAACCGTGACAATAACAGAACTGAACCGGATTGATTTTTGTTCAATCCGGTTCAAATGGTCCTTTTATATAGGGAAGTCTTCAGTCGTCGTCAACAGTAGACGAGAGTAGGAAGCAACGTGGAAAATAATTCTGACATTATATTTTATGCAGCTGTTTTTTGTTTGTTTTAAGCAACGGCTATATAAATAATATCAACGTAAATAATATTATTAAATTGTAAAAAGTAAATAATAAAATTAAATAATAAATAATAAAATAAAAATTTGGCGAATGCTGAATGTGTGGATCGGGCTTAAGATTGGGGTACCGCAGAGATGAGGTCTCTGGGGGTAATAAACCAAAGATAATATCTTTGACAAAACGTAGTAAATTTAACAAAATACAACACACTGCTTTGAAAAATGACAAAACATGATAAATAGATCAAATATTCAATTTGTTCACTTAAAATAGATAACATTAATTGTTACGACGTAAGAATTATGAAACTTAAATTGTCAATAATCCGCATCACATGATGCTAGGCCCTATGACCTAGATCTTACAACGCCAACGCTACTAACACTTATTTACTAGTAGTTTAATTTTATATGAAATTTTGATTTTAAATTATATTTAATATTCGCTGCTTATATTCCAGAGCCTATTATTATTATTATACCATTAAGCCTTTTCCCTTTCAGGGTAGGCGTGACTTGCTCGGTTGGAAAGTAGTGAAATAGGTATATAGGTATGAGGTTGATCGGTATATGGGTATAGGGTGGATGGGTATATAGGTGTTATGTATAGATGTTTTAGATTGGTCTGGAGTTCTCGTGTTATTTATATAAATGACACGTTCACTCCGCAACACTGCTCCGACCTAGGTTGCTGATCAATCTCTCTAGCGATCACCCCAAGTGAGGAGCCTCACAAAATTGTTATGTATGGTTCTCCACTTGGGCCCATTAGTATCCAAGGTCTTTATTTCAGGCATCATTCACTCTATTGTCACTCTGTTTATAAACTATTTGTCGCCACACATTTCTGTCCTGGCATACTACTCTAGCTTCATTCACGTCCATGCATTTTTTCATGCAGGCTCTTGTATTTCTATGGCTTCTTATGTCTCTTCGTATTAGTGTCTCATTCACAGATTCTAACCATTCTTTCGGCGGTCTGCATCTGGGCATTCTGCCATTTACTTTACCTTTATACACTTGCTTGGTCAGTCGTTCATCTTTCATTCTTTCAAGATGTCCGAACCACCTTAGCTGATTTCTTTCCCATATGTCAACTAGTGTCTCCCCTGTACCACATTCTTTGAGGACTGTCTCGTTTCGTACTTTGTCCATCAGTGTTTTCCCGCATATTATGCGCAGAGGTTTCATGCCGATCGCGTTGATTTTACTCCTGTCCTTTTCTTGACAGGTCCATGTCTCGCTACCGTATAGTACAGTCGGTACGAATATAGAATTTTGTATGGCCATTTTAGCTTTTTTTGATATGTTTTTATACCGATAACCTGCTTACCCTTATTTATGCGCCTATCTAATTCCCCATCTATTTTTCCGTCGTTAGTGAATAGACTACCTAGATATACGTACTTGTCAACTTGTTCTAATTTCTCATCATTTAGGACTATGTTGCATATTGTTTTCTCACTTTTTCCCTCAAACACCATAACTTTTGTTTTATTCACGTTAATTTTGAGGTCCATGTTCTTCATGCTTGTATTAAGTTTATTCAACATTCTTTGCAAGTCTTCGACTGATTCTGCCATAACAATCTTGTCTTCTGCGAAAGCCAGCCCACGTACCTTGACGGTTTCGAGATCTACACCTTTTTCGTCGAAGAGGGCAGTTCTAAGACACTTATCCATGAATATGATAAATAGCCACGAGGACATAACGCATCCTTGTTTCAGGCCTTGCATAATATCGAACCATTCACTCTTTTTCCCATTTACCCTTACACTAGCTTTACTACCTGTATATATTGTTTTTATTGCTTGTAGGAGCCCTCCATTCACTCCATACTCTTTAAGGACTTCCCAAAGTTTACTTCTATTTACCTTGTTGAATGCTTTTTCTAGATCAATAAATGCACAGAAGACTTTCTTTCCTACTCTCAAACTTTTTTCTGCGACCTGTCTTAGGCTAAATATCTGATCTGTACATGATCTTCCTGGCATAAATCCACTTTGGACTTCCCATATTTTCTCTTCTGTAATTTCCATTACCCTACGGATAAGTATCTTTGAGTATATTTTACTTACGGTACTTAGTAGGCTGATACCTCTGTAATTACTGCAGTTGCTTTTATCTCCTTTTCTTTTGTATATTGGTACGATATTCGCTTTTCTCCAATCGTCTGGGACTTCTCTCGTATTTAAGTATTTAAGCATTTCAGCGCTAATATTGTCTATACCCGCAGCCTTACCGTTTTTCAAGTTCTTAATTATATCTCTGACCTCAGTGACACAGACTTTTTCAATTGGGTTTTCTAGTGCATTATGTTCTATGTCGCAGTTTTGTTGCCCTATATCTTCACCCGCTAATAGTTCTTTAAAAGAGTCTTTTAAAGCGTCTACTATCCCGTCTATATCATACAGCATTTCGCCTTTACTGTTCCTCATGCTAGCAAACTCTGTACTTTTACTTTCCTTCAACTGTTTATATAATAGTTTCATAATTCCTTCAAAGCAGTTTTTTATTTTGTTCTCTTCTTCTGTTCTGATTTTCTCTTTACTCTCTTTGACTAGTCGTTTAACTTTCCTATTTTTATGTCTGTAATCATTTTTAAGTCTAGTTCTCTCCTCGTCGCTAAGACCTGTCATGTTCAGCGTTTTATTGTGCGCTTCTTTCTTTTCTTTTTGGGCTGCCGCAATTTCATCGTTCCACCACGCATCGCCAGACTTTCTTCCTACAACCGCCGTACCACATACTTCGGTCGCAGTTTCGACAATGATATCCCGTAAAAAAGTCCACGCGCCCTCTATATCTTTATTGCTTATAAGCGCTTCCCACGTTGCCCTATCTATGCGTTCAGTTAACCTCTTTTGAAACTCTGTTTGCACTTCTTGTCTCTGTAAAGTTTCAATTTTTATTCGTGTTTGTTTCGTTTTCTTTGTTTTCTTTTTTCTTCATCCCCGCCCTAAGTTTATTTTGCAGACTAAAAGGTAATGATCAGAATTGCATTCGGAACCCCTCATGACTCTTGTATCTTTAACTAGTTCTCTTAATCTTTCATCCGCAATAACAAAGTGAATTATGCTGTGGCTATTTTCTTTACGCCAGGTGTACATGTGGATCATTTTATGTCTAAACCAAGAATTTGTAATAAATAGGCCCTTTTCTAAGCATAAGCTAACTAGCTTTTCCCCGTTATAATTTTTTCTTGTTGGATCTCCAAAATTACCTAGCACCCTTTCTGTATCTGTATCCTGACGTTGGACACCCACCCATCCGTTCATATCTCCTAGCAGAATTATGCTTTCACCTTGATCGCAAGTACTTATTGTATCATTTAGAGTGTCCCAGAAGGCGTCCTTAACTTCCCTCGAATCGCTATCAACTGGTGCGTAGCACGCTACGATAAATAATCTTCTGATTCCTACCTTCATTCTAGCCCATAGCAATCTGGGTGATACAAAATTATGCTTTATTAGATGATGACTTGCTTTTTCATTCATAATTAAACCGACCCCTTGACTACGATGTGATTCGCTATCTACTCCTGACCATATTTCACAACCGCCTTTCAACACCCCATTTTCTATGTTTATAAATTCGCGACCCTTTTTCTTCGTCTCAGGTACACAAAGAATGTCTAGTTTCCTTACGTGCATAGTTTCTGGTAGTTCTCTTATCTTAAGATCATTCACTCCTCTAGCATTCCAAACACCCAGTCTCCATTCATCGCCCGAAACTCGACCTTTGCGTTTTCCGTGTGCATGCTTTTCGTCAATCCAAGTTTCAGTCCATTCCGAGGCTACTTTAATGTTTGTATTATTCATGTTTAGATTGTACTCCCAACTATCACCTGTATGCGCGAGATTTGCTTTGCGAGTCGAAATCATGTCCGAATTAAGCAGTGATTTGTCTTATGGTGGAGTCAAGCTGTAACGTCAGTCCCAACAAAACTTCTGTTACTGGGG